>CM060250.1:44067755-44374848 GCA_030684275.1 Acipenser oxyrinchus oxyrinchus
TTTTAACTGACTTGGGCTTCAGACTGAACTCCCCTTGCTTTGGGTGACCATTTCATTGAAATTGACAAGATTTACATTTTCATTTAAAAATAAAATTTTCGAATCCAATTCACTTATGATTATCAGCTTATATAAGTACACGTATCATATAATGAAATATTAAGTATTTATAGACATGTTTATACAGTTAAAAGCATAGATAATCATGAAAAACCTGGTTTCAAGCAGGTGTACTCAAACTTTTGACTGGTACTGTATACGAGTATAAATATCGCTTTTGTTAACATTTGAGGGATGAAATTGGTATACTCAAAATCAGATTTCATTGAACACAAACTATAGTATTATTTAGAGATAAGCGTATTGAGTAGGTTATGTCAATAAAACACCAACGAAAAGCCAACAGCCTTATCAACAAAATAAACGAGTCTCGTGTAATTCTCGAACCTGTCGCAGACACACGGTCGACCAACTCTTTACTGGACATGATATTGATATCAGGTCTGCAAACAAGTAATCCAGTGAAATTGTAAATACAAAGAAAAAAACAAACAAGGCTGAGTTGTCAAACCAGTCTTTCCAGTGTTTGTTACTTCGTATAAAGTTGCAGGAAATATAGAATATACAAAATAAAAATAAAGAAAACACAATTGTGTTATTACCTAGTTAAGTATAAATAATGCCATTGCGGAAATTTGTAAAATTCCATTATCTAATCAAATAACTTCAGTCTCGTAATTCACCTGTTATTGTATCTGCTGCGTACGGAAAGAAAACTCACAATTCACCTTAGGTTACTGTAATAATATTAACTCACTAAATTACTTTCTCTAACATAATCAAGGCAAAGTTAATATCTGTATGATTTTTGTAACTTGTTTACTAACATTTAAAAAAAATATATATGAAAGTTTATTTTGTATAAATTTGTAAATCTTTGAACTTACCTTTTTTTCCCCTGAGGTTCCAAACTCCGATCTCGCGAGCTGTTGTGAACTATTTTAAGAGTCCTACCCTGCTAGGTGTAATTGAGCAAGACAGTCGTCAGGTGCAGCTTGTGGTTGTGAGGTGCATAGCTGTTAGCAACATATCAGATACAATGATGGTAGTCAGTTCTGCTTTTTTTTCACAAGAGCTGTGACTTAACCCTGATGCCCTTCTATCACCTGCGAATGTGTAACCTATGTGTGATACATTTACGTGCCAAGTAAAAGTAGCTGTAGCATACCGCTATATAAGTTCTGGCAATATTACTTTATGGAAAAAAAGCTGTTGTTACAGATTGCTCCAATATTGTATTTTTTTTTAATCTGCTAGGATCCCATCTGATGTACGTAATGGTATGCAGCAGGTGGGGCCAGCAGAGTTCAAAGGGCACAGCTGCATCATGTTATTTGGATTTAAGTTAAAGGCAGCAGTGGAGTTATTGCAGAACTCAAACCCGATGTCGTGCTAGTTTGTGGTATGGGTTAAAAATTGGTACACCGTGTACTGCTTTTGCCCAGACCTGCACAAATTATTTTAGCTCAGAAAACAAGGAAACGCCCATCTGAAAGGTGTACAATGTGCTGACTTTGGTCCGTAAAGTTCTTTTATATAAGTTTTCTTTTATATATATATATATACCATATATATATATATATATATATATATATATATATATATATATATATATATATATATATATATATATATATACTATATATATATATATATATATATATATATATATATATATATATATATATATATATATATATATATATATATATATATATGTTGGTATATATATATATATATATATATATAAATTAAACAAAGGGGCTTGCCAGTAGTGTGACTGCTATACCCTGTGCTCCCTGCAAAACAAACACACCTTTCTGTTGACAATGAAGCAACTGTTGACTTGAGCTGACAAGCCTAGTAGTACAGTACACCCATCCTGGGGTAATCCTCAGAAACTAATACCAAACCATAGGGACTTTTCATAAAGCTTTGATGCTTTATTCTGAAAAGTTTTATGAAAAATAAAACATACAGTACATCCAACTTTCTGCTATTTCCCCTCATCATTATGTAAAACAACTGCACTGTAGCTTTCTTCCTGTTGGCTGCTGTCCTGTATTGGCTGATTTGACTGTTAATGACACCTGGTTTATTTATATTTAACTAAATATAGTTAACTTTATTTATTTTTATAACGTGATATAAAAATGTTCCATAACGCCAGGCTCTTCCAGCACGTACTAGCGATTCTGCAAGACTGGTCAACAAAGAAAGGTCGGCAGCGTTGTCTTTTCTTTAATTAATTAAGGTTAAAATGTTTATTTGCTGCACAAATTAATGCATGTTACACTTGTTTATATTGCCAATATGATGGGCATCTCAGACAGCAGTATATTACAAAATATTGTCATTAAGCCTATAGTTGTAAACACGCTATTTGATTAGTAATATAATTCCAGTTGACCGAACGTACGCATTACGTTACGCAGCCTACATGCTCACCTTTAATATCTGTTGGTTTATTTTATTTTCGTAAATGCATTTATAGAAATGACTGTAATATATTGTTTTAAACTATTGTGATTTACATTAAAATGGCCCAATAATTATTATTATTATTATTTTTTATTTGGACGTTCTTCAAATAAAACATAGCACAGTATTTTTCTATTTTATTGTGTAGCATAGGCAATGCAAATAAGCAGTACACTTTATTTATCAGCCTATAATTTAAGAAAAGAGGAAATTTATTGTTCAACAAATGATTTGAGTTCTTCTATTTACCTTGGGTCAATGCTGGAAGGGCATGCCAACTTTCAGTTAATCACATGTTCCCTGCCAATTATCTACTTTATTATTATTTGTTTATTTAGCAGACACCTTTATCCAAGGCGACTTACAGAGACTAGGGTGTGTGAACTATGCATCAGCTGCAGAGTCACTTACAACTACGTCTCACCCAAAAGAGTGGGAGCACAAGGAGGTTAAGTGACTTGCTCAGGGTCACACAATGAGTCAGTGTCTGAGGTGGGATTTGAACCGGGGACCACTTGGTTAGAAGGACTTTTACATCCTTTCCTGTTTAATTTTAGTAACTCTTTTTGGAATCCAGATACTATGTGACTACAGTATCGGTAACACAGTGTAGTGTGCGGGGGGGGCTATTTGTGCTGGCACCTCTGGGCTTGACAAGGCATTGCCCCGGCACCTCTTCAGCTATGAAAGTTAAAAATGTCATAACATGTTTTATTCTCAAATGCATTTGCTTACATTTCTCAACACAGTTTTATCCATTCTGCTAGTTCTTGAGTGTGTTAATCAGAGACAGCATTGCCAGGGACATTTAATTACTTTACCATTGCAGTTAGACGCCATAAAGATGACACTTGCTGCGAAAGGGCTGTGACTCTATTGTTGCTTTTTATACACAAATAAAATGTCTTGAATGATACAGCAAATTCCTACACTACTTGGTTTGATTGAATGAGTACACAACAAGCTTCAATATGAAAGCTGAACATTAATTTCAATAAACACGTTTTTAATGAAAAACATGATGACGGTTTTAATCCCTCGGTGGGCGGGACCGAGTGTGTCATCCCAGGAAGGGGCTTATCGGCAGCTCTGGTATAGAGAGCTCAGCAATTACTTACCCAATGGGCAGGCATATACCATACATAATGTCATTGGTGGTCGTCTTTGAATTGAAAGGGAAGCACTGATAACTACAATAAACAGGCTTGTAACCAGAAGGTCCCTGGTTCAAATCCTAGCTCAGCCAATGACTCATTGTGTGACCGCGAGCAAGTCACTTAACCTCCATGTGCTCCATCTTCTGGGTGAGACATTGTTGTAAGTGACTCTGCAACTGATGCATAGTTCACACACCCTAGTCTCGTATCTTGTAAAGTGCTTTGTGATGGTGGTCCACTATGAAAGGCGCTATATAAAGATTATTATTATTATTGAATTATGCTGCCTGCCATGATAATTACGTTTTTTGTTTATCTAATCACAATGATTAAAACAAAATAACAATACTACTAAAAACTACTGTACATTTACTGGTTTATTAATTGTTACCAGAAGGTTCCCAGTTCAATCCCAGCTCAACCACTGCCTCACTGTGTGTGACCCTGAGCAAGTCACTTAACCTCCTTGTGCTCCATCCTTCGGATGAGACGTGAAACCGAGGTCCTTTTGTAAGTGACTCTGTAGCAGTAGTTGTGATGCATAGTTCATCCCTAGTAAGCTGCTTTGGATAAAAGCATCTGCTAAATGACTAAATAATAATAATGTATATCTTCTTCTTCTTGTGTTATAGAAAAGTATTTTCCTGTTGGCCCAACATTCTGTTGTTTCATCAGAATAATAACCTAACTGCTTGTCCACTCAAATGTATGAACAAATGCTGGTCACTCCTCCCATTGTTCTTGAAACAACCCACAGATCGTTTATTACCTTAGGATTTTTCCTCTTCAGTCCTTATTTGACCTGCCTTGGAGATGCTTGCTAGATTTTTAGCTCATGTGCTGTATACAGTTATTCAAAATTGAATTACATGAAACAACAACAATATTGGATTATGAAAAACCTCATCTTCTCTTGCTTGTCTATGGTTAAGGAATTTAATGTTAAACCACTAGGTGGCGACAGTAACTTTTCTATTTTTTTTTTGTATCTAATATAGTATCTGAATACATTTAAAGTAAATTTAGATTGTGATGCTACATTTTCAAAATAGTTTAAGACCTTACCATTGCAACTGGCATACTCTACTGTGCTTCTTTACTGTATATGTTAGTGGAATTTAGAAATCAAATCATCTATTTTTTTATTATTTTGAGTGTTGTTACTGTTACAAAAATAGAAAGATTTTCATTAAAACATTTGGAACGCTTTGATAATGACAGTAAGGTTCAAACGTGTCTGTTTTCTTGTACGTGTGCAATACCGTCTGTATATGTTTGTTTCAGATGCTGTCTTCACGTGCAGCAGTCTGTGGTCTCCAGCTATTCACCTGGAGGAGTCTGTCAACTTCAACCTGTGTGCAGGGAGCTCATACAAAAGGTCTGGACTGCTCCCATTAGAAACTGTACTGTAAAGAGAGACAGCTAAAGGGTCTTCAGCAAAATGCTTAATCTTTGATACATAAAGTTGGTGTCTGTTTCAGGAATGTGCTAAATTTAGAAAACTTTGACAGAAAAAAAGCATTCTTAATGAAAAGTCATGAAGTCTCTTTCAATTTCAATTTCTGAATTTCATGTTACTAATGAACCCTGTTTTGTTTTTCTGGTTCCTGTAGATGTAGCCACAAGCTCCATTGACTGTTCCGAGCCACAGTACAACGATTGTATGGACACGCCACTCCCAGACATCCCTTATGTTACAAAATTCAACGCCGAGCAGAGCAAACTGAAAGAAAAGGAGAAGGAACCATGGACCCAGCTGACTAAAGAGGAGAAGCTTGCATGTATATCAGTACCTTTCATATGCAGGCCTACATATTTACACATACATCTACAGACAAAGTGTTAGAAATCTGCCATGATGACACGAATCAACATGACCAGCCTGTGCAGGCAATTCGATGGCAACATGCTCAGTACCAGCCAATCATGTTTGATAACAGTGTCACATGATAATAAAAATGATGACTTGGGCGCACAACATGGAATTAAGATCCAAAATTATAATTGGTTTATAATGCTTTTACAGCATCCAAAGCACAAATATTATATAAAAAGATCTATAAAATAATCCACCCTTCAAAGGTTATGCTAGGAATTGAGGGAGCTGTTAACTGGTAAATACAATCATTATTAAAGCTTAATAGGTATCATAGTCCTGCTACATACCTGTATCACTTATATTAGTACATCCAATTACGTGGCTATATTCAGAATACAGCATAGTATCTCAGTAAACTATACTGAATATGAAAGCATTACTTGATGTAATGTGTAGTTCATAGGCTTTTTGGAAATTGAAGCTCCCGCATTACATTTTTATAGCAACCTAATACTTCACATTTCACAATCCACGTCCGAAAACCAGACCTTCCTCATTTTCCCCACTGCTCCTCCTATTCTGATAAAACTACCAGTGTTAAAACTACCAGCAGCACCCTACCCTTGCTCTGACGTGGCACATTTTATTCATGTGCCAAAATGTGAATAAAGATCGGTTTCCATTACTTTGGTGCCATGTTGTGGACAGCTGCCTTGTCTTTCGTGTGACCACAGCATTTACTAGGCGGCAATCGTTGCTTGTGTGACCAAAACATAGCATCATAATATTTGAGATGGTTCTTTATGAAAATCAGTAAACTGTGAAGTCGTGGATACAGGAGCAACGTCCAACCCGAACACGGAAACCTCTTAAAAGACATCAAATTCAGATTCCGTATTTTAGGAAAAACAATGGTGTGATTTACATGCAAAAATAAAACTAAGCCTGGCAATTTAGGGCATGCTATTTTGGTAGTACCTTTTCAGCAATTTAGGTTTACATGTGGTTTACTTTTAGGAAAATAATTTAAATTCTCCTTTCAAAGGTAAACTATTAATAATAACATATAGGAGGGTATATTTAAATGTGTCATTCTAATTTGGCCTTGTGCAACTAAGGATATCCTGCAGCTTTCTAAAACTAGGTTTACAATAAGTTTTTAGGTTGTGTTGAAGAACACAACCTGCCTCATTCAAAGTGAAGAAAACAAAACAAAAACCCAAACGTATCACATAGACATAAACAAAAAAAAAATAACAAGATTCCATAAGAGAACACTTTGCACTATCCATTATTTGTTAAACATTTTTTTGACTGCATATATATATATATATATATATATATATATATATATATATATATATATATATATATACACTACCGTTCAAAAGTTTGGGGTCACTTAGAAATTTCCTTGTTTTCCATGAAAACATACATGAAATGAGTTTGAATAGGAAATATAGCAAAATGAATAGGAAATATAGTCATTGACAAGGTTAGAAATAATGATTTTAATTGAAATAATAATTGTGTCCTTCAAACTTTGCTTTAGTCAAAGAATCCTCCATTTGCAGCAATTACAGCCTTGCAGACCTTTGGCATTCTAGTTGTCAATTTGTTGAGGTAATCTGAAAAGATTTCACCCCATGCTTCCTGAAGCACCTCCCACAAGTTGGATTGGCTTGATGGGCACTTCTACGTACCATACGGTCAAGCTGCTCCCACAACAGCTCAATAGGGTTGAGATCCGGTGACTGTGCTGGCCACTCCATTATAGACAGAATACCAGCTGACTGCTTCTTCCCTAAATAGTTCTTGCATAGTTTGGAGCTGTGCTTTGGGTCATTGTCCTGTTGTAGGAGAAAATTGGCTCCAATCAAGCGCCGTCCACAGGGTATGGCATGGCGTTGCAAAATGGAGTGATAGCCTTCCTTCTTCAAGATCCCTTTTACCCTGTACAAATCTCCCACTTTACCACCACCAAAGCACCCCAGACCATCACATTGCCTCCACCATGCTTGACAGATGGCGTCAAGCACTCCTCCAGCATCTTTTCATTTGGTCTGCGTCTCACGAATGTTCTTCTTTGTGATCGAACACCTCAAACTTAGATTCGTCTGTCCATAAGACTTTTTCCAATCTTCCTCTGTCCAGTGTCTGTGTTCTTTTGCCCATCTTAATCTTTTCTTTTTATTGGCCAGTCTGAGATATGGCTTTTCTTTGCAACTCTGCCTAGAAGGCCAGCATCCCGAGTCGCCTCTTCACTGTTGACGTTGAGACTGGTGTTTTGCGGGTACTATTTAATGAAGCTGCCAGTTGAGGACCTGTGAGGCGTCTGTTTCTCAAACTAGACACTCTAATGTATTTGTCCTCTTGCTCAGTTGTGCACCGGGGCCTCCCACTCCTCTTTCTATTCTGGTTAGAGCCAGTTTGCGCTGTTCTGTGAAGGGAGTAGTACACAGCGTTGTACAAGATCTTCAGTTTCTTGGCAATTTCTTGCATGGAATAGCCTTCATTTCTCAGAACAAGAATAGACTGATGAGTTTCAGAAGAAAGTTATTTGTTTCTGGCCATTTTGAGCCTGTAATCGAACCCACAATTGCTGATGCTCCAGATACTCAACTAGTCTAAAGAAGGCCAGTTTTATTGCTTCTTTAATCAGCACAACAGTTTTCAGCTGTGCTAACATAATTGCAAAAGGGTTTTCTAATGATCAATTAGCCTTTTAAAATGATAAACTTGGATTAGCAAACACAACGTGCCATTGGAACACAGGACTGATGGTTGCTGATAATGGGCCTCTGTATGCCTATGTAGATATTCCATTACAAATCAGCCGTTTCCAGCTACAATAGTCATTTACAACATTAACAATGTCTACACTGTATTTCTGATCAATTTGATGTTATTATAATGGACAAAAAATTTGCTTTTCTTTCGAAAACAAGGAAATTTCTAAGTGACCCCAAACTTTTGAACGGTAGTGTATATATATATATACACTATATATATATATAGGGCAGCTGGCTCTTTGAGCTAAATATATATATATATATATATATATATATATATATATATATATATATATATATATATATATTCCTATACAGGGTTGCAAATCGTTATGGTGCTGAATGATCAAATACCGTCCTAATCAAGCCCCCCTCACAACTTCTCACACGACACAAACCTCTACTGTGTATGTGGATGAGAGTACAAGTTTCTGGCACTTATTACCTGTCAAATAAGCTAACAGTTGTTGGTTTCACTACCAGAAAGATCTATTTGCTATTACATAAATACTGCACCTGTGTTACCTTTTAATTGAAGTTATCCTGCTTGTTCTTTAGTGTATCGCCTGAGCCACAGGCAGACTTGCAGAGATGAAGAAGGGATCATCTGAGTGGAAGACAGTGGTGGGGGGCTTGTTCTTTTTCCTCGGATTCACTGGGCTTGTGATCTGGTAGCAACGTGTGTTTGGTTAGTAGCATGACCTTGCATTTGTGATTATATTGTCATGGGTTATTTCATGCATTAGTATTCATGATTTGAGGGCATTTGTGTACCAGACAGCACTGAAACAGCAGGGACAACAATGGCAAAGATTCATGTTACTGTTACTTTGGGGAATTGTCTAAATGAGTCCTAATGTTTAAAGTCACTTTTTAAAGTCAAGCTCATTGCAATGAACAAAATCTAACACTGTCCTAAAGCAGTCAATTGCAGAATGAATACAAAATACACAAACTTCAACCTGAGCAGAATTTCTTGTGTTAAACAAAGCGAAACAAAACAAAAAAAACAACATACTGACTATTGTATAGTTATGGTACTATAGATTATTTAAATGCGGATGTATTCCATTTCAGCGATTATTTTTTAGAAGTCTCATTTATTGGTAAAATGTATATCATTAAATGAAAAATGATATTACATAGTGACTATTCTATAGTTATAGTACTTTAGATTATGTCAATGTAGTATGTAGTATTCCTTGTTCAGTCTTTATGGAAAATGGACACAAACCTAGCTGTGTTTATCAGGTGTTTTCTTTTTGTTTTCTGGAAAGTGAATTGCCCAAAAGTCCCCCTCTGGATTTTTTGTGTTGAGGTATCCTGAGAACTGCTTGTGTGTCAGGAAATATAGGGTAATTAGAGTTTAGCAACTATAGTCTTATAGAGACTGCCTTTTTTTGTTTCAGTCGCAATACAGCTTCCTACTGCTTCCAGTCTGGAGTAACAAGTGTTTTTTATAGCTGCTCCAACAACAACGAAACATGCAATATACTTGTGAATAAAAAAGACTCACTAAACTTGTTTAATTAGGTTACCAACTGATTTATTTCATTATATATATATATATATATATATATATATATATATATATATATATATATATATATATATATATAAAGCAATATCCTCTCCACCACACTTCAAGCTGGTTTGGCATACAGGTGCAATACATATTTGATATGATATATATTTCATTTATTTATTAAAGAAAGTTATTCAACACCCAATGCCCCCGTGTGAAAAAGAAATCGCCCCCTTAGACTCAACTAACTGGTTACGCCACCTTTAGCAGCAATAACTGCAACCAAACGCTTCCTGTAGTTATTGATTAGTCTCTCACAGTGCCATGAACTGCTCGTTTCAGGTCCTGCCACAACATCTCAATGGGGTTTAGATCTGGTCTTTGACTAGGCCATTCCAAAACTTTAAATTTCTTGTTCTTCAACCATTCTGATGTAGACTTGCTTGTGTGTTTCGGATCATTGTCTTGCTGCATGACCCAGCTGCGCTTCAGCTTCAGCTCACGGACGGATGGCCTGACATTCTCCTGTAGAATTCTCTGATACAGAGCAGAATTCATGGTTCCTTCAATGATGGCAAGACGTCCAAGTTCTGATGCAGCAAAGCATCCCCAAACCATGACACTACCACCACCATGCTTGACCATTGGTATGAGGTTCTTAATGTGGAATGCAGTGTTTGGTTTTCGCCAGACATAATGGGGCCCATGTCGGCCAAAAAGTTCCACTTTTGACTCATCTGTCCAAAGAACATTGTTCCAGAACTCTTGAGGATCATCCAGGTGCTTTTTGGCAAACTTGAGACGAGCATTCATGTTCTTCTAAGTGAGCAATGGTTTCCGCCTTGCTACTCTGCCATGAATCCCATTTTTGCCCAGTGTCTTTCTGATGGTGGAGTCATGAACACTGACCTTAGCCGAGGCGAGAGAGGCCTGCAGATCCCTGGATGTTTTTCTAGGGTTCTTTGTGACTTCCTGGACGATTTTACGCCTTGCTCTTGGAGAGATTTTGGCAGGACGGCCACTCCTGGGAAGATTCACTACCGTCCCAAACTTTCTCCATTTGGACAATATGGCTCTGACTGTGGTTCCGTGGAGCCCCAGAGCCTTAGAAATGGCTTTGTAACCCTTTCCAGACTAATAGGCATCAACAACTTTTTTTCTGGAGGTCTTCAGGAATTTCTTTTGTTCAAGGCATGATGTGCCTCTAGAACCTGTGTGCTGACAACTTCACTCTGATGGTAAGGGCCAAAGTTTGTCAGATTTATATTGGGCAGGGCTGGCCCAATTCAGGCCTGGTTGTTAACCAAAGTTTTCAAACAGCTGACCCTAATTATCCCTTTAATTGGGTTGAGTTAACTAGGGGGGGCAATAACTTTTTCACACCTGAAGATTGGTCAAAGTATTGATGCGTGGGAAGTAAAAACATAAATGAAAACTTTTTGCTGTCTTAAGTTACACTGAAGGGTAGTTCAGCCAACATATTTATTGTTATAGTACATCTAAAAAAGTAAATAAGATCCACCTGTCCAGAACTCCCAGCAATTGTAGAACTAGCAGGGTCAATTGGGGATCTGTGTAATTTGCCCGTCCACTTTTTGTGCTCTGTGTATATGCAATATTATTCAATGTTTTGTTATGGTTTGGCATTTAAACGGTTTAAAATGAAATAAAAAGTGGAAAGGCATTCAGATGACTCCAGAAGGCTGACATTGAAAAAACAAAACAATACACACACCCTACACAAACATTGGTTTGACCCATGGTCCGCACTGTAGTAATATCTAGCTAACATTATCAGTGCTGTGAATGCAACAGAACCCGCAGTTTGTGGAGATTGCAAAAAAATATATATTTTTATTTAGGCTATATAGTTGTTAGCTTGGTTTGTTTTTATTCTCTATTAATTAAATTCTATTCATTGGAAAAAAGGCAAGAGAGAACCAGACTGTTATTGATTTTATGTATTTTTTGAATAGGAGAAGTTAGCAGGGTAATGTGTGGGGGTAGGGGTACAGGCAGGCATGAACGCGTTCAAGTTCAACACTAACCCTAAATAAAATGTTGTTCCCGTTACTAAGCTGTAGTATAATCAGAAGCAGTGGTATTTAAAAATAACAGAAGACAGTTTTCACTTTAGTGAAGTATGCTACAAAACTTGTTGTTTATTGAAATTTATGTTCAGCTTTCATATTGAAGCTTGTTGTGTACTACTCATTCAATCAAACCAAGTAGTGTAGGAATTTGCTTGTATAGTTCAAGACATTTTTCAAATTAAGTAAGCTTATTTGTGTATAAAAAACGACAATAGAGTCGCAGTCCTTCTCTTGCAGCCAGTGTCATCTTCATGGCATGTAGCAGAAATGGTAACAGTTGGGGTTGTAGCATTCCGGACCACTCAGCGCTGTGACGTCACCTGTGCTCCAGACTACACCATGGGACCCCAGGGACCACTGGAACCGCTCAGCGCTATGATGTCACAGTGGTCCGGACCACTGGGACCACTTGGACCACTCGCTGCCGCTGTTATATTCTGATTTCACAGTTGTTATTATTCATTTTCTTTATGCCTAATTATTGTTTCACTTTCTTATACATGCTTTAGAGTAATATAATTAATGTAAGTGTTTATATCTAATAATAATGGGCTCTGGAGCACTGCAGCAGTTGCCATTCACTGTGTACTGCGCAGTGGTCCCGTGTGACCACTCTCATGCTGCTGTTAAGTTATATTTAGGGCTTCTGATTTTCAGTTTTAACCGATAAAACCCGACAAAACACCCCCGATACAAAAAAAATGAAATCGGTGGATAGCCAATAAACACCGGAAAGCACCGGAAAAAGTGTGGAAATGGTTAATCAATTCACGTTGACTTTACCCTATTACCATTAAAAAATAAAACCTACTACAAAAATAATAATAAATACATTTCCCAGTGCTGCTGGGCAATGTCCCGCCATCCTGACTTGCCTCTATCATTGATTCGTTCTCATTACTTTAAACCCGTCCCAACTACTGAATGACAGCACATTCCTACATTTCTATTGTAGACTCCGCTTGCGAGATTTAAAACAAGATTATAATCAGGATAGAGGCTTTGTTAGCGGGATTTCAAACTATATTACAGTTAAGACATGGAGGGTTTAAAACAGAATTGTGGCAAAATGTACAAAAATGCCTACACACAAAAAAACCCATTAGAATGTGCCCGTGACCATAGGGATTGCATTGTGGAAGACAGCAATGGAAAGAAGGTACAACTTAAGTGTGCAAGTATTATTATTAATTTCTTAGCAGACACCCTTATCCAGGGCGACTTACATTGTTACAAGATATCACATTATTTTTACATACAATTACCCATTTATACAGTTGGGTTTGTACTGGAGCAATCTAGGTAAAGTACCTTGCTGAAGGGTACAGCAGTGTCCCCCACCTGGGCTTGAACCCACAACCCTCCGGTCAAGAGTCAAGAGTCCAGAGCCCTAACCACTACTCCACACTGCTGCCCATACATATTTTGACAGAAATAAAACGCTCAAGCATTTTGGAAAGTAACCGAAAACACAAATTTCATATATCAAAAAACAAAAGCCGTGAAAAAAAAGTAACAATTTACATAAAACTCAAAAATAGCTAAAAATAAGCACCAAAAAATACAATTAATAAAACCTGAAAAACAGAAGCCCTAATTATATTGTTTTCACAGTTTTATTATTCATTTTCCTTTTGGCTAATTGTTGCATTGTCTCATACTGAATTTACAGTAATATCATTAATGTAAGTGTATAGGCTATGTCTAACAACTATTTTCAGTACTTCTCACCAGGCCCGGATTAACCAATGTGCACTAATGTACTTGCACAGGGCCCCCTGCTCAAAGGGGGCCCTGGTCACTGATAATGAAAAAAAAAAAAACGCAATAGGCTACATATTCAAGCACCTTTCCGTTTATCCCTCGGGGGTTACCGTAGTTTAATAAGAATACGCGTGAAAAAAGAAAGGTGTGATTAGTTTGTTTAGGAATAAAAAAAAAAAACATTGACTCATATTTTGAATTATGTATTCAACATTTAATCATAATGTGATGTGATTTCATTCTTTTTCTTTTCATTAAGAATCAAAAAAGTGTGACTAAGGTCGTCTCAACTGCCTCTTGTTTAATTGGGACAGCCGCTTATTCAGGATATTTTTCCTTCTCCTGAGTCGTCCCGATAAAGTGGCGGCAACTATTACCAACAGTAGATTTTCATAAGGTTATAACTGTTTGTTTAGCTGGGGTCAGTATGCAATATGGTTTAAGGACTTAAAGTAATTCTACTCATTTTGTTAAACTTCCATTAGCTACATACGTCTCAAAAGTGCAGTTTTTAAAGAAACAAATGTTACAGTAAACATGTATTTTAATCTGGTACTACTCTGTTCTCAGTTTGCTGGACTTGTCTTCCAGGAAGTCTGTTAATGCTTCAGTTCTTTCATCATTTTGCCCCAGAAGTGTCTGGGTTACTGGCTGAAAGCATGTCAGTCAATAGGGGAAGCAGCTGATTTGTTACTGACAGTGACCAATGAAGTGCAAGACATTTGTGCTATTTCATGACCAATAAGCCACAATTCAGTAACATACAATCTGTTGAATTATATTGATCTATATTTATTGAGCAAAGAAGTTACAACAAACAAAACAAAACCAAGAAAAATGGCCAGAGGAGCTGTAACAATAAAACATGATTTTAAACAAGTCTTCCGTGTTAACTGCAATCTTAGCCTTTGCAAAATGCACATATCATTTTTTCTTGCTCATGCAAACAGTTCAATTTTTTACAATACATAATACATTCTAAGTAAAGATTCTCTAAAACTTACAACGCTTATTAAAATGAATAGATTGGTGTGAAATATTGGGTGGTTGTTGGTACAAAATAACACCTATAGGCAGAACACATATACCGTATTTACAAATCCTGCTTGAACCTTCCAGAAATGTGGGACTGTATTTTAAGTGATGTACTTTCATCTCAAAACAGAACTTCACGTACTGTACAAAATATGCTTGGGTTGGGTTTGTTAGCTCTACAGGTATCAAGAGTTTTTTCCAAACATTATTCAACTGCTAGCAATTGTTTTTACTCCCTGTAACCTGCATTGTGCATCCCATTTTAGAAGTATAAAGTCAACCCTTATTTTAGGTGCAATAATCAAGCCTCTGAAAAAATTAAAAAAAAATTCTAACCTCATTTATCCAGGTGGTTTCACAGACATTGGTATAGCTTTAGGGGGCTACACTGCATTTTGGTTGGTAGGTGTGTTATGTACCCGCCTATAATACTAGGATCATTTTGAAATTATTAAGTTAAGTATATTATGATTTTTTTTTAGTATTATTGAATTGTACTATGCTTGCCTACAAGAAGCAAAACCATTGTAATTTGAGAAACACTAGTGCTTGGTGGTCTTGTAAGTTGACTGATTTCTCGTTGGTCCTGCCAAGTCTTGGTAACTGAATTTAAAACTCACTGTGAAGGAACGTGGGCTGTGCCTATATTCCACAGTATTGACAGTAAATCTGCTATTTCTGCCGTCACATGAATGTCACAAGATGTAACCTATTTTGTCTTTGATTGCAAAACATTACTGTGGTCCTTGCACTGCAATTACATAACAATATACAAAAGCTGAGCGAAACCGTTATTGTGGTTTCCGCCCTGAAATTCCTTCTACAGTGGGGCTGAGTGGATTAACACGATTTCCAGGCTCCTAATGGGTCAAACATCTGTGGTCGTACTGAGAAGATGAACTGACAAGACACACAAAAAATCTTGACCTATGCTATCCAAAGGACTTTTAAAACTTAACCTGTTCTTATACATAAAGCCTGTAACCTGATCGACGGATTCCATTTTCTTTCCATTTCATAAATGTTGGCAACCTCTGGATAAAAAAAAACAAAACTCAAATATATGATTTTGCTTTTGTAAAGATTTCTTGCATAAACTAGCATTTGTGTACTAATCTGTAAATTAGTTTGATATATTGTTAATTCTGGCTTTGATGAATTCATAAATACACAAAAAATATACGTGTGAAGAAAGGATTTAATCTATAGAAGCTTTCTTTATCTTCCCTACGTGTAATATAATCAGCACAAATTGGAATAGTACATTCACTAATGATCATCCAGATATCATCACTTGATGTGTAGCGCTCTTTCTAGACAAATCTCTGTGCCCAACAAAATACAACAAAGTACTCTGGGAGGGTCAAATATAATTTACCATTTTCTAGCTGGAATCAGTCAAAATATCCTTACACCTTCAATACAACCATCATAAATCATAATTTCACCATAAGCAGTATTTTTACAACCAAACTTAATTCTCTTTTTGAAAGCAAGTACTGTATTTCAAACACCATTCTGCTTAACTCAGAAAAAGTTACATTTTAACGAGAAGCTCTTTTAATAACATGTCACGTTAGCACAATGATAGTCTCATTTTTGTTAAGGCTTTAAAAAAACTCTTCACAAACCTTTAATAGACTTTTTACATTTTGTTACATATTTTTGTTATTACAATTTTAAACCACTTATCAAAAAGGAATCCAGGATTTGTAGCACATAAACACTCTCTGAAAGAGCACAGATTTGTCTGGTTGGTACCAAAGAACTTCTTAGCACCCCAGCCTTCAGTTCACAGTTTTTGCAGAAAAAAATAGACTGTTGGTCACATCCTACCATAGCAGAACCAGTGACTATTATTTAATATCTACTGGTATAGTTCAAAAACCTTTCTAAAATCAGTTTGAATATTCTAAATAAAAGTATAAATATAAATATAAAATATCAGTGTAATATAAAAGCACTAAGCTTTTTTTATGGAGAGTGGACTTAAATATTTTAAAACATGATGTTTATTTGAGAAATGCCTTGATATTGTTACATTGATATTCTAAGTGCTGCCAGGCAGGATTTCAGTTTTGAGAGAAAATGCATTCACCTTTGTGGGAAAATTTGGTATTCTTTATCATTCATTGCCATCAATGAGTTTTTTTTGTAATATTTAAATTAAATAGTCATTTATAATATGAAACCAATTTCACATTTTGAAAGTTTTGTTTCATTGAAACTCATAATTTGTATTAGCTTATTAAAGTCGATAACACATAATCCAACAATTTCTGATGTGCTTCAAGATAAATAAAACAGACAACAACAAAAATTATGATCAGATTGCCGAAGACACATTTTCTAGTTAAGAAGACGCTGACACAACATGAATATTAAAAACAAACAAAAAAAAAACATGGTCATTGAAAGTCAATGTACAGGGGCAATGTACATTTTAAAAAGGTGTGTATCTAATAGTAACTGCATATCTTTTAAAAGCACTATTAAAATATTACTGTGCCCTAAAAAATAGAAACATCATTAACCGCATAAATAACAGAGAAGTAGGTAAATAGGGATTGATATAGAGTCAGAAGGTCCACAGTGGGTAAACGCTTTATAATCCGAGCACCCGTCACTGTGAGATCTGAATGAAGTTTATATTGGATATCATTAACTAACAGAAAGCATTTGTCATGTTTTTGAACTGGGGTGCTTTATATGAAAAAAAATCAACAGATATACTCTCTGATTCAAAAGTTGCACACACAGTTTAAGTCTGGTCTCAATCTGGTACCCTGATTTTTTCAAAGAGAACAACTTGTGCAAAAGGTGTTAACACACATGCTTTACATACAGCCTAGTATTTCTCTGTTGGTTACTGTATACCTTAGTTTGATGGTGTTGTATTGTATGAATAAGTACATCGTCTCTTCAGGAATTGTATTCTTTTTGGACTTTGTGCTACTTAAGTCCCTGCTTGGAAACAAGAGGGCTTCAGCCAAGCAGATATCCTTGTCTAAAAAATGTAACAAATAAATACAAAAATAGCTCTGTATGATACAAAGTCCAACAGGAGTGATGCTATACTTAAAGGCCAGCAGCACTTGAAAATGGTTGACAGGCTGTGGCAACATACAGTAGTATATATCCCATTTGAAGAAGAAATACTATAAAATAAAAAATGTTAGAAAAAAAGGAATACCATGGTGGTAAAATACCACGAAAAACTGGTTAGCCTCTGAAAAACACAAGGAAGAAGGTACCGTCCAACATTTCCCAGATGCTCTTTACAAACATGTTGAAATACATACTGCCGTTCCATTGCCAGGTTCACATCGATCTACTGTACTGCACATGGCCCTCCTTCCCCTATCAGTTTGAATCAGCTCCATCCTTCAGAAACAGAATCACATAAATATAAACCATATTCATGGATGGGGGTTTTGAAGGGGTTTGGTTTCCACAAAAATTAAATGGAACCAGCCAAAATATCCTAACATTTTCAATAAAACCATCATAAATCACACTGGCCTAATTTCACCCTAAGCAGTATTTTTACAACCAAACTTGTTTCAGTGTCCTTTTTGAAAGCAAGTACTGTATTTCACCTGAAGTTCTGAAAGGTAATTAAAACACAGCATGAGGCTCCGCTCGTTATCTTGTTTTCTGTGGGAGAACCCCGGCTACCTCTTGTCCAGAGGAGGCCAGTTTACAAGGGCTCTTATTATTGGTCTTTCCTTCATCAAATGACTTTCACGTTTATTCTGTTGAAACAGTGCTATACTCCTGATGTAGTTGTAAAGGCGCTGGGCCTGAAATCACCACAAAAGAAAGTCTTGTTTTCATTATCAGTAAGTTTTCATAACTCCACAGTCCACAGTCCACATGCATGATCCCGTTTAGAAGAGAAACCATCCATAAAAAAATTAGTAATTCAGAAGTCCACCGGTCTGTAAGCATTGAAGATCCTTTGTACTATGGATTAAGGTGCAAAGTGAGATCCGGGTGAGATGAATCGATGCACAGGTCTTTCAGCAGTCTTTAAATCTCTGCAGAACATATATATATGGCTATTGCTACTTAATCAGAAATCATCTTAGATTAAAATTCATTCCTCAATGAAAGGTCCCATTGACTGCATGTTTTGAGTACTTGCTCCATCAGTTTTTCGCAATCCTTGTGCAGTTTGCCGGAACAAAATGCACCCTAAAGGTCCCTTTCCTAAGAAAATGCAGCACATAATACAGTATGTGTAAAGAGTTGTCTTTTGTCAGTCTCACATGTTAGTATACAAAAATTGCAGCATTTTTCTTAATACATAGCTCCTAATGGTGGCTGGAGAGTTTGGTCCATAAATGGCAGTATATGCTGTATTTTTTCAGAAGCAGCTTTATAAAAAAAAAAAAAAAAGAAAAAAAAAGCTTTACAAATAGTTCTATTTTATATCCACAAAGCTATGTTATCATACTGGTACTAGTTTAGCAGCAGCAAGAGTATTTAATAGTGCGACTGGGGAGGGCCACAATGTACCTAACTCCTTCTGCACTGTAATGCTGACTTCTTTCCCGTAGCCTCCATTAAAATGCCTAATTGGAGACATATATGAATTACTTTACATTGGGTACCTTATAATAAATATGAATCTATAATTACAAGCACATTTTAAGATCACATAACATGTATATTTTTTCCTTTTTTCAAAGCAGCCTTTACAAATAGCAGTTGTAAACGTTAACTAGAGCACTTTTTTCTTCTTTTTTTTTTGGTGGGGGGGGTATTTGTATTTTTACGCAGGATTATTCTTTAAAGTATATACAAAAAAAACACACAGACACACCGACTGCTTAAATAAAGTCAGAAATAAGCTGAATATAACATTGCAGCTTTACTAAAACACTTTTCTCTCTGCAGGTAAATATTTTAAGGACACACACTGAAGAACCAGGTAGAAGCTTAAAAAAAAAATATATATATATATATACACACACACACACACATACAGTGGTCACCCATTATAATGCGCTCTGTTATAGTGTGGAATCGGTTATAACACGTTAGGGTCGTGGCTCCCATTTGCTCCATAATGCCATTACAGTAGCCCTTTTATACTCGTTATAAGGCGGAATACAAATAGCATGGTCTTGTAACTATGGCTTCCCACTATAGCGTTATAAAGGGTGAGCACTATATATATATATATATATATATATATATATATATATATATATATATAGGTAGTGGACAAAAAATGGAAACATGGGTAAATGAGGGACACCAAGTATATTGAAAGCAAGGGCTTCCACACAGGTGTGGCTCATGCGTTAATTAAGCAAATAACATCCCAGCATGCTTAGGGTCATGTATAAAAATGCTGGACAGGCCTGGTTGCCTATAATTATGGCTAGCATGGCTGCAAGAGGAGACCTCAGTGACTTTGAAAGAGGGGTGATTGTTGGGGCGCATTTGGCAGGAGCTTCAGTGACCAAGACAGCTTAACTTGCTGATGTTTCACGAGTAACGGTGTCTAAGGTGATTTCGGCATGGAACTCTGAGGGAAAGACATCATCAGAAAAGGGCAACAGTGGGCGGAAGCGCATACTCCAGGATCGTGATATCCGTGCATTAATTCGAAGTGCAAGGCAAAACAGGCGAGCAACTGCAAATTGCAAACTAGGGCGCGAGCAGCCAGTTTCATCAAAAACGGTCCACTGAGAACTCCACAGAGTGGGATACCATAGTGGTCCAACGCCCTATTAAGTGACTTTACATTGGTGTTTCCATTTTTTTGTTCACTACCTGTGTGTGTGTGAGTGTGTGTGTATGTGTATGTATATGTATATATATGAGATGTGTGCTGGCTTAATTCAGTATGACATAAAGGCAGTATAACCTGATCGCTTTAGAATGTGGTACAATAACATGGTTCACACTCCTTTTTAACCCCTTAAATGCCAGTAAAAATATACCATTTTATTAATTATACAACTAATAAAAAATGCCAGGCCAGCAGAGAAATGTGCCTTAAAAAGCAGCTTGTTAGGGTTGTTTAGATTCACTTTATGTAATGTCTTCACATACTGGGGACTTTTTAAAACTCCCAAGTTTAAAGCACCCTTGTGGTATCAGTGGAGCTGAATGAGATCTATTCAATTGATCTGCAGAGGAGGATCTCAATACCCCCACAGGGGTGCATCATACTTCTGAGTTTCAAAAAGACTGAAATGGAAAATGAAACAAAGTGAATGAAAACAAGAAGAATTAATTAGTTAAGGAACTACAAATATTTCTCGTTAACCAGGGTAATTCAAGTGATGATGGTGATGATTATTATTATGGTCTTTTAAGAGTAATCATTTACCAAATACAAGTGAGGAATCCAGTTTCACCCAATTTGGCTTAAGGTCCTCTTTTTCTTGCTTTGAACATTCTAATCAGGCAGTATATATATCAGGAGTATAAAAGTCTACTGTGCTTTATCATGGTAGCAGCATGAAATGAATGCATGGAAAAGCACAGGGAAGCATGGTGAAGAACTGAAAAGTAAAGGCTTGGATAAAAGAACTTAAGAAATTGTGAATTATAAAATTATGAGTACAAGTATGCAAATATACTATGGTTTATATTATAAGGTCTTTTTTCCCTGTATTACTTTTAAAGTAAAAAAAAAATCGAAATTCTGAAATGATCCTGTTTATCTACTAGCTAAATTAACTGGGCAATCCTAGCCCGGCCTTACCTCTAATCTTAACAGTACCATATTAAAATGGCTACTGCCTCTTGGGTATTAGTTAATTCCTCAGTGTTGAAAAACAATTTAAAAAAGTGAAGAGTTGAGTATTACCTCCTCCTCCTCCTCCTCCTCCTCCCCTCCCCCTCCCCCACACATGCATACACCCAAATGGTTTGCAGCTTCAAGCCAGACAGGTTTGGTAACTTGGGAGTAAAAAGAAAAGAGATTGAGAACACCTATGGAATGTGAATAAACCTTCAACATGGCTTTGACTGAATTAACATGAGCGTTATTTGGACTTTTACCAAACAAGGGCCCCCAGGTCACTTCAATGAACACTATGTTCACTAGTGAAAGAAACCTTTCATCTATGAAAAGCCCTGCTCCATATTTCTTTAATCAGTAGCTGGTTCCCTGTCTGTTAAACCTCACTGTCTCGGAGGAATGTGACTGATGTATTCAGGTGCATTGAGGGACAGATGATAGAACTATGTCTTATTAGCTCAAACAGACACTTGTGTACTTCAGCTATACCTGCTGAAGTACGACAGTACTTCCTCAAGCTTTTCAAACATCAATACCCGTCTCTCTGTGTTTTGCTTTAGAAATACATGGTTCATGTTACTTCGGTTACACCATCTGTTAAAATGTTTACCTCCACTATGGTTTATGTAACTTTCCCATAAACTGCTTGTGAAGAGGATTTTTCACTTTAATATGTCTTTAATATGTCTTCCTCTCCTACAGAACTCACTGCTACTCACTGCTCCTGTTGCTAGCTTTCTAAATACCCTCAGTTTTCAGGTGATTATACTGTATTTACATGCTGTCCTCGAAGTGAAACTCAATTCAGTTCAAAGAGCTTTGACCTGTGTTATTTTCCTCTGTGGAACATACGTCACTGACCTAAACCTGTTTCTCCTTCAATGCTGCTTTCTCTTAAGAATGCTCAAGCTTCCAGTTCAGCTTTTTGGGCAGCCAAGGGTTAATAGTAATTTTGTGTTTTTCAAGCTGGTCAAACAACATAATGTTCAAGCTGTTTCAGAGGAAAGCAAAATAAACTGAATATGTTGGATGAGGAGCTCTATAGTAAAGAAAAGTAATAACTACCACATAGTTAATACTTAGCTTCATTATCAAGAAGCATTCTAGAAATAAGTCCTTATTTAAAACACAACAAAACACAAGAAAGCAGCTCAAAAGCTGGAATGCTAACACATCTACAGCATGTCTATCATTGAAACTTTAGTAATGGTCTTTACAATTCAAAATTAGGACCATTACTGATTACCAAATTAAATGGTTTGTACTGATACAAACCATTTAATGACTCTGTTATATCTAACTCACTCCTCTGGGAAGAATTGTGTCTGATCAAACAAGTGGAGAAGTAGCTCAATCCCATGACCTTAACAGCCTGCATTTTGATAACAAGATAAGTAGCAACCCGCCACCCACACACACAAAACACACATATACAGAAACACACACACACTCCTGGGAGCCAGGAGTATATACTACATTGTTTAAATGGTGCTTTTCTAAAATGTTGATCCTAAAAAAGGCAAAGTAAAAAAGCAAGATATTGGTTGAGGCATATACATGTATCCCCCTGTGGTATAGCAAAAGCTTTGTGCTATGTCTCCCCTGAAGAAAGAGGTGTGCTGTTTTACTGTATTTGCTATTTAGGCTGATGTAGAATCCACACTTAAAGGCAGTATTATTTTTAACTGTTGCGCTTCAAACCCAAAAGAAAGGCTTCTTCATTTCATTTCTGCACAAAATAAGCACCAATGGTGATGCCAGCAGCACCCAAAGCAGCCAGACGGAGGGCAGTCTTCAGAGAAGGCCAGGAGTAGTTGGACATCGAACCCCTCTGACTTCCGTATAGCTCCACAAAGGCATCCTGAAAGAGAAAAAAGACCAAGACAGTTCAGAGGAACATCTTTTCCTACAGAGCACTGGCAGTCAACCAAACAGGTGTTTTGTGCTATAAGGAGGTATATTTAAGATGTTTGTTTTGGCTGCAACCATTTTCCAGACAAAGTCATATTATAATAGAAAGGACATGAAGTCAGTCACATTGCAGTTAATAATCTTCAGTTCTCCAGGGTACAAACCTATAAAATAACATAAAATAATAAAATGACTTGATGCCAGCTCTGTACAAGTCACCCCCGTCATTCATCATTACATTCTGTGCATACGTTCAGCTTGAAATAACAGGCAAGACTAAACACGTTCAAAAGCTTTCGCTTTTTTTCTGAGTGAAATTAGCACTTATGGCAGTAGGTGAAAAGTTTGTGTTTGGGAGCACAGGAAACTATTTTAGAGTCAGTTATATGTGAGGATTCTAAACCGGAAATTTTGACCAACTCCCATCATGTCAACTTCAAATTGTCAACTAAGGAAGGTGCATACAGCTAAATTAGTTAAAAATAAAAATAAAAGAGGCATTGATGAAAACTGTAAATCTTTAACTTTGAGTTGAAACATTTCATTACAAAATAATTATTGCAGAATGTTTTACAATCATTATTATAGCAATGGTTTCTTATGGTCAAATGTAATGGGTTGGGTAGAGTTCATATTGTAGATTTACACTAACTCCCACTTGGGTTTATAGTTGAGCATACAACACTGACTCTGTATGGTGTCTGTTTTACTTTTCTATTAGGAAATTCAGCTTCTGTGCTTTGTCAGGCCTCTCAGCCAAGGGCAACCACTGTGAGCTACTATATGCTGGTGTTGTGATGCAGACTACTATCCACTAATAGAGTTGAAAACATCTCATTTTATTTCCTCTATGACTAGATATGAACGTGAAATCCCAGGCTACAGAGGTTTAAGTCATTATGCATTAGTCCAATTGCGCAACCCTGGCATAAAAACCTATTCTATAAATCCATTCTTTAATAGATTGTTATAAGACTAGACATATGTGAACCCAATATGCAGCCTTATCGCACTGCAGGGATGGAAATATGATTCCTATTGCATAGCAGTTTCACCCATGCCAGGTTTTACTACAAGCTTTATTAGCCACAGCGTATAGGTAACAAGCTCAGGCAAGTCTTATTAAACTCATTGTAAAACCAGGAATGGATCAAACTGCCATGCAATGGGAGTGTTATTTAGATCTCTGCACTCTACTCAGCTTCACCCGTTCTTATTTATTAATTGTTTAATTAAATGTTTAAGTGAAATGCCACTGGAAATGCCACACAACTAGTAAGAAACACCACAGAGTGGTCATGTTCAGGCCTCTAAAGTTTTCAACAGTTTGGGTGTGTTTCCATTGCACAACAAAATTACAAAAAGTTTTTAAAAAAAGAGGTATCTGTACAACACAGATTATCTTGTAGGCAACACTAAACAACATTGACTCTTGACACGGTTCTTATTGTCACAAATGACACAATTGACTACAATATTTGTTACAGGGTCTGGGCACTTGAACTCTCTGTCAGGCTGCGCTGGGTGATACAGCTTACTCCAAACCTGCTAAGAATGTTATTGTGAATGATACCACTGTCTTCTGAAACCATTGAGCCCAATGTGAGACAAATGCAAAGGCACAAGAGGAATAAACCTATTGTAACTCCTTAAAGACAGGTGGCACAATGGACCGAAGTTTCTGTTGCAGCCTGAGTTATGATTTGATTAGTCATGAGCCCACCATCATGTCTGATTTAAACTTTGAAAAATCTTTGATTCTTTCCGTAATAATCAACATATAGTGTGGATTGCTGAAATCCAGCTTTCTGCTGTTTGCTGTTTTCTCGACAAGGAAACCCCATAGAGATGAATGGTGGCATTTAATGCTTCTGAGCCTAGGCTACAACACTGCTGGGGCAGCAGTGTGGAGTAGTGGTTAGGGCTCTGGACTCTTGACCGGAGGGTCATGGGCTCAATCCCAGGTGGGGGACACTGCTGCTGTACCCTTGAGCAAGGTACTTTACCTAGATTGCTCCAGTAAAAACCCAACTGTATAAACGGGTAATTGTATGTAAAAATAATGTGATATCTTGTAACAATTGTAAGTTGCCCTGGATAAGGGCATCTGCTCATTGTTTGGTACCTCCGTGTTTTATTGATGGCAGAATTGTTTTTTCCACAAGAACAGAAACAAAATAGCCAATTCTATAATCACCCTGTATTAAAATATATATATATATATATATATATATATATATATATATATATATATATATATATATATATAATAGTTTTACATTGTACTTTTAAGTGCAGTATTTTTTGCAAAGAGTTATAGAAAACCCTTTCAGTTGCACACTCCTTTCTATAGCAGTAGAGGGAGCACTTGTATGCACTCACACCTTACTTTCCTGTACAATTGAACACATTTGTAACATAAGAGTATGAAAAGCAGGGGTATCGTCATAATAGTTTTCACCTGACACCTGATATAGATCAAAAAGCTGGCTGACATTTTGCAGAACTATTTCACAGACTCACTGAAACGTTTGTCTGTTTGACTTACGGCCATTCATAAAAAACTTTAGTGTAAGTGCTCACTTAAGAGTGCTTTCTGAAAACCACTACCTTGGCACACTTAAGTAAGCCCTCACATTATGATTTTTACTGAACGCAACTAATCCAGTATAGCAACATTTGTTCAGATAATCCAGAGTTTTGAGTAATCAGATTCTGGATAACGGAGTGGCAGCTGTAAAGGAAAATGTGAGACCTAGGTTGTGAATGGCAACGCATTACAGACAAATGTCACTACGTGTATTCATTAGCTTTATGACCTATAGTCACTGTATCTAACCCAGGACAAATTGCATAAAACAGGATAACAATATACAACTCTTACTAAAAGTACAATATTGTATGTGTACATATCACAAGAGCGGCTGCGCTTGTTTAGAGATATCTATTTACACTACTAACATTACCTGCCGATTTCCTGCAACACCTCGGACTATCTCGTATTTCAACAGGGATTTATACATGCCACCTGGCCACGGTCAGATGTGTAGGACTTAACAGTTCATTGCAGAAAAAAATTATATTACACGCTTTCTGCAGAAGTCTGACTGGTTAATATATGATTAAACTGGAAATGACAGGGCTTGCTAAAGTGCTGATAAGCAAGCATCTAATTCATGTTTGCCCTTCCACCTTTGCAAACATCCTGATTAGAGCCGTTTCCGGAGCATTTCTGAACAGTTTCCATCTACAGAAGCCGTGGTGATCACCCTAATAAGTATACCTTTTTTAGAATGGCAAAGATATTGCTGTGCAAATAATATTAAATTTATATATTAGTAAAACTGGATCGGAATTTCATTCGGTCCATTTTTGAGGACCCAGAGTCAGAATATATGGCGGACACACCATGAATGTATATACAGTCATGTAGTTATTCCATAAATGTGGGTGTTCTTGGTTGTCTATGCCCACCCTCATGAGTGAAATGACCACAGAACATTCATGGAGTATTCTATTATATAACATATACAATGCAGGGGAAAAAAATCAAGTGATGAAGGCCAAGTTTAGGTTTATGAATGGGTGGGTCTCGATATTTCCATTTCCAATAATGTTTTCATTGATTAATGATATGTTCCACACTTATTTACACCAAGATAATTGTTCAAATCCTTAGTTAATGTACCTGAAAATCGATATATATGTTAATTTCTAATAAGAAATTGTGTTTACTGCCAAATTGATATGTATTTAAGTCATAGATGGTGACCAAAACTGTGACTGGCAAAGGCTTATCTCCTTTCAAGGCAATCGGAGAAGTGTCCCTCATTTCTTTCATATTTAGGACCTGAGTAACAGAAGTATGACAACCTCAAGTCAATGGGATTGTCACCAGGTGATGTCTTTAGAACTTGTCTTACTTTCAGTTTCCCCTCCCACTGCTCCATGATATAAATAGGGTAGATGTGGGTTATGAGTAACAGTCAACTTCCGGGTGCTGGCACCCAGTAGAGCAGCACACATACACATTACGTTATAAATTACTTCACCCAAATGTATACCGTGCTCATACTGCAGTCAGCCAATCTGCACTGTAGATAGCTGGAGGGCTTTTGCACAGAGGATTCACCTGTTCAAGATGAATAAAACATCACCCTGACCGAAAGTGTAATTATGTTTTTTGATCTACACAACTAATTTCAAACTTCGCCTGAACCAACCACAGCAATACAGAAACAGAGACACACAATTATAGTTTGTTAGAAATGACAGCTAGAGCTTTCTGATCTTAGGCATTCCCTTTCTAAGAAGCATTGAAACAATAAATGTGGGTGACACATTTTTTTTCCTTAAAACATTTTTGGGAAATATTGAAAAATTACTACAGGAATTAGTTATTTATTTGGCAGATGCCTTTATCTAAGGCAATACAAAAATAAATAAGACTAGGGTAAATGACAAACTTTAACGTGAACATTTGTTTACTGTAAAGTTTTACCAATTTGTTTAATTTAGCTCCGAATAGTCTTGTTATTGAGAATGACCTGTAGTTTGAAGACACAGATGTAAACAACAAGTACAGTCACAGTTTTAAGCTTTTTCTTCCCCCAGATGTCACACTTTGTTTCCAGGAGATTGTTCATTCAGGAAAGAAAGAGTTAACCATTTTATTAACCGCTCATTCACACAACATTACTTCTGCAAGAATTTATTCTCAGCGTGGCATTGGTGGAGAGTCGAGCAGGAGGAAGTGAGGACTTCCTCTGCTTGGTTTGAGGGGAACAGCTGGGCAGGAAGTGACTTTATTTTCCCTGTTTCTTGTGATTGGTTGAGTAGGATATCCTCAGTCAGACTGTGTTGAATGAAACAGTGAGAGGGTTCCATTGGCTGAACGGGAATGCCCTATTGTTTGCTCTTGTTTTTCCTTTCCCTAAATGCTCTTATTTATGTTGTGTGCACAGTGCATCTGTCAGGCTGTTGTCACATTTTTGTCTGGTGCTTCCCAAAGAGGCTTAGTCTGGACTTTGTAACAAAGAACAGGCCTACACCAACAGTTTGTTATATGTGTTGTGTAAAAATAAACTAAAATGTTACTTTATATACAGGCAATACCTTACGATGGTAACCCCCTCTATGAAATTAAACATTTTGGCCAAATATAAACTTTGCCTGTTTTGTTTTTGCATCACCTAGAATTTTAGGGTTGAGACATCTTTTTTTTTTTTTTTATATATATATATATATATATATATATATATATATATATATATATATATATATATATATATATATATATATAACATTTAGAATCTCCATTTTTTATTTTACCTCTGATTTTCTCCCAATTCGGAATGCCCAATTATTATTATTTTTCTCCTTCACTGCGGCAATTCCCCACACAGGTCAGTGACCCGAGGCCCCTATCCCCCTCCCTTTCTTGATAACATCACCAAACCTCTATGGCTTTCAAGGGAGGCTTGCTGCATAAGAGCTCTGGCCCACTAGCTCTGCTATCAAAGCTGCAGGGCCGCTATAACTCCGTACCGGTGGTCTGGCTGGCGTCCAACAAAATCACTGGAGTAATGCAGAGTAATTCTTGATTTTGTTTTTCTGCCACTAGAAACCAAATCGGACCTATGAAGTACCATAATCAATGTTAGCTGATTTGCATTGGCTTTCAAGGATTATCTTTCTAGGAAAACCCAATACACACTCATAATGGGGTTAGCACAGGACTTATTAACTAGTCAGCCGTTTAACAGACTAATTACACGATTCTAAAGCACTACAAAGGGACACATACAAGACATTCAAATGCAAAACACTGGTGAGCCAGGGTGTCTATTATGCATCACAGTGAAACAAGGACAAGCCATTTGATCATTCAGCTTCAAAAAGCAAATAATGTGGTCAGTGAAGATAGAATTTCAGAATCAGACTGAGGTTTGAAATTCCCATGAGGTAACTAGAAATATAAGAGCCAAATACAAGCCGGTATCAATTCCTCCCTTGAGCTTTTATAATACAGACACACTGTTGAGAGTCTAACATGGCTCAATTTTGAATTAGTTAATGTAATGGTGAATATGAGAATGTGAATTAAATAAATACTTAGGTCAAATAACTTCTGTTTATTGCCCAAACTTATCATTTTCTAAAAAAAAGCCTTTTCCCTCCATATAAAAAGTAAATTGACCTAGAACCCCAGAGGATCTGCTAGAGGGGGGAAAGTGAGAGAGTGGATTGTCTTCTGTTACACTCCATGAATATATAAATATAAGCTGCTTTGTCCTGATATACAGTAGAGATACAGTACATAAACCATCCCTAGTACAGTACACAACCCCATTAAGGAATTCCTCGGTATGCTGCAGGTCTGTAATTAACTACAGTTTCCCAACCAGCAAAACATATACAAGTCCCACTGGATTTCTGCCAGTACGGAACTAAAAAAAAAAAGAGATTAATTTGATATTGGTTTTATGGAGGCAAAGGTTACCTTCTGATTTTGTTATGTACTTACCAGAAAGAGCTAAGATGTGCAGTTGAAAGGACTGCAGAAGTACACTGAGTCGTCTCTGTACTGACTCCTGCATGCACTAGGGATTTTAATGACATTAGTGTGTGCTGCCCATTCGTGGTTCCGATGGGACCAGCTAATTGGTAGACGCCGACAGTCTGGCATGTGTTTGACATGTGGAAAGCTTATGAAAGTGACTTTGAAGCGGGTGGCTGTGGAATGAATGGAGCAGAAGCTGGCTGTGTCAGCTGAGCATCACGAGACTTAACGTACAGTAGGTCCTGTCAGCCAAGGTGCCCTTTTCACACACTCCCACCATGAGGTCAGCTCAGGCTCCTCTTGTTTAGGGGACAACTGAGGATTGTTTTGATAGCAACTTGCTTGGAATGCAACTGTTCTGGTTCACTACCTGGTCTGCTGTTACAGAAACAAAATAAAAAGCTATAGCAGCCATCAAGCACAGCATACTGTACAACAGGAATATGGTCCACAATATCATGGGATTTTGTACAGGTAACTTGATCTCAGTTTATCTTCATTTGATTTTATTCATTTGATTTTGAGTTTATCTTTATTTGATTTAGGTATTTAGGTATTAGGTATAATATGGGATGCACATTCTAAAACAAAACTCCAGTTCTATAAATTACTCCAAGTACTGCTAAATGTGGAAATACTAAAAGAAACTTAATACAATCAATGGCAAACATTTTGACTGAAAGTCCTTTTCAAGTCTTTTTCATTGAAGATGTTGTAGAAGACTTTCAGTGGAAATGTTTGTCATTGAATTTATACAGTTTTAGTTTTTCTAAATTTAGTACTATTAAGTATTTTATAGTTAAGAATATGCATTTAAACTTGAGTACTGTTTGGGAACTACACAGCAAAGTGGTTGAGATAGACTTTTATTTAAACAAAATCATTCTGCTGCATAATCATCAGACTGGTATGAACTTATAGGTGCCAGAACAATTGAATGGCCATCATTGAATTACACAACACAATAAGCCTCATCAGAAAATGATTGAGTTGAATCAAATCATCCTGAATCATGTCCAATAGTTCTACTGTATCAGACATCACAACAAGACCTTGCAGGTTCATTGTTTTTCAAATAACTCATTTTAATGAAGAAACAGGGGATTTTCCAAAAGTGAATGAAAAAATCTAATCAAAGTAATTAATCCTTCCACTTTCAACATGACATGGCTGCCAAAGCCTATTTATCTGAAAGAATGATCAGCTCCAGACCAGTAATCTAACAGCTCATGGCTGACCTTACACTGAACTGAGGAATTTCCCCAGTAAACAAAAATAAACGTTCCAGTAATCTCTGTCTCAGATAAATCAGATTATTACAGTTCCCTTGCATTGTGAGACCTTTCATATATGTATTTTCCAATTAAAAATCTTATTTGCTGCTGTAATTTGCATCGGCTAGTGCTGACATCTTTTAATCCTAATAAATCCCTTAGCCTATGGGAAGATAACAACATAATTATCAGGAACTGAGCTAACTACAACAACACATTTCACTAAAATAATTTACTGAAATAATCTCATAATCTTAGTTTTATTCGGGCATTAACACAATTGTTTTATATGTTCTATTTAGTAGTGATGGGCACCAATATTGATATTTTAGCTTTCCGGGGTAAACAAAAGGGAGCCAGTTGACCATAGCAAGATCTCATTCAAGATTTTATTCACAAGGTCAGCACACCACAACACAGCCCACAGCAGCGTGCAAGCTGGCCTTTTATACCCCAAAACCCTGCGAAAACAGGTGACATTTAGACATACAATGTAGACATAACAAGATACGTTACTGGACCCCACAAATTGAACGAGGCACAAACATAACACAATTGGACAACATTCACAACCACACCGGGGCCACAACTCGAACACGCTCCCCCCCACCTCACAGGTTCACTCGTTCACATGCACAGGCACTCAGGACATTGACAAAACATGGAACAGTGACACAAAACCATACAACACATAACACAAATAGTCCAGATCGCTACAATATTTTGATATGACATTGACATTGTTCGATATTGATAATCGCTTCCATACTGCAATATCATGGCATTTAACATTTTTTGCTTCATCAATAACTTTTTAAGACTAAATTTTACAGCTTTTGGTGACATAAACATGGTGTATATAACTACTAAGTTAAACATCAGTTTTCTTAAAGTTTTAACAATAATATCAATTTGCTATGCTGTAACTGATTTGTTTTTAAATAGAAGAATGGATACATTTTTCAGCATAGCGAAACCGGAAGCATCACCCCCCACAAAGAGACACACGGAAAGCTCACAGAGACATGCTTTTTAGTAATACTGCTAAAATACTAACAGTATAATCATGTTTATTTTATATTGGGATACAATAAACCCTATTACCAATAAACCACATACCAATCATTGGCAGTCTCGTAGGCAAAGAAACACCACACACTAAAGTATTATTTAAGCATTTGAATGAATTGATTGGCATTTAGGTATCAAACGCTATTTGCATTCTGCATTAAGTTTAGCACTATTGGCTGTCCTTAGGATGTTACTCCATTGATATTATAAAGCAAATGATATATTGCAGTTGGGTTTATCAAATATCAAAACACATGCACGATATTGATGTCAAAGTTTCATATCGTTGCCCATCACTGCTCTTTAGTATAAACAACTCCTTTGTATAGATACCACATATTTATTTATTGGTAGGAGTAACTATGTTCCAGTCACATACGGCCAGCAATGGAAATTATTGAGAATGTCTTGGAAAGCTCTTGTGATTTCAGAACTGTGTAGGGTTTAGAGCCCTGTTTGTGGCAGCCATCCCAAGGCGATCTCTTGCAGTTGAAAGTTTTTTTTTAGTCATAATCTTGTCTTTTTATTAAGAGTTAAATGACATGATTTGGGGGCTTTTTTTGTTTGTTTTTTTAAAGGCGAGTGGGGGCTATTGATACTCTTTTTGCAGAAGTGCTTTGGGTGCTTTGAACTCTGCTGTGCATGCTGATGAAGTAATGGGACAGCACCTCCATACATACACAGTCTATACTGGGGTGCTTGTACAGGCGGTGGAGTACATCTAGGAAATCCCCAAGATTGATTTTAAACCCCTGCTTGCGTAGCTGAGAGAAAGAAGGCAAATCCAAAAGGGGAACTCACTGCACTGCTCTTCTCTTTGCACCAAACTTGTTTTAATTATTAAGAAGACAATACTAGAACATTAGCTGCAGGTGATGCTCCAGATATAACGTGTAATGCACTGTATCACACTGTTCCTTTTCCTTTCTGTTTCCAGCATCACTGGACTCACGCTGCTCAAAATAATGTACCGTAAAGGCCATACCCTTTACAAACTTCAAAAAGGTCAGTTGCTGATGTGAAGTGTCACACATGAGGAGAGGATGGGGGGAGGGGGATCAGAGCAGTGGTGGAGATACTGAGTCACACATTGTTAATTTGCATTTGGTGAAATCCCTGCGCAGAACCCAGATTTAGAAAACAAGAACAACCTCTTTTCTAAAAGTAGACCAGCACTGCCTTTTCGTAACTATTAAAAGGCTTCAGAATACCTAGAATATCTTATCTAATCCTGTATCTTTAAACTACAGTTCTATCAGTAAGTTCTGCAAACACTGAATGATAGAAACAAGCTTGTTAATAGAGGGCAATCTATACTATTGCACTCTATGGGTCTCCTAAACATTTTTCTTGTGGTATATAGGCAATTCACTGTACTGTAAGTAATGCCAAAATCCAGAATCACTGATCGTTAACTCAGCTGTAATACGAGTGCTCAGCTCGTCTAAAAGGGCTCACCCTTTCATGTCTCACCTAAACCTGATCGCTGCGCCGCTCATTGTGTTGGAATGACATTCATTATTAACATGAAACTCACCTGAAGGATTCTCCTGTTTGCTTTTTTTGCTGCAGGGCAGTTTGTTTTATAAAACTATCCCTCATCTGGTTTTACAATTTCATAACGTGCACAAACTTAGCCTACTCTGTCGGCAACAAGTATTTAAATGGGTACACATTTCTAAAAAACACAAACATTCCCACACACACAGTACTTTGGTTAACTTTAAAAGAAAAACGTTCAGGCTGTTGCCAGATTTTTGGGAGATAGTGACATAACATACAGCTGTGGTCTTTTGAAGTCTGAACTGCTCTGCAGGCACTGGTTTGCACATCTTTTCGTTTCCTGTAACACTGACAATGCAATTTTGTATCTGCAGGCATGAGGCGGCTCCAGGGTTTTCAAAATAAGCCGACGATCGGTGCGATCCACCGCCTAAAGGCCTGGACACACCAGCACTTCGCTTCACCTAGTGTCACTTTGATATCATGGATTTCTATGTACCCTCACACACTAGGGTGGGGGTGGCCAACCCTGGTCCTGGAGAGCCACAGTCCAGCAGGTTTTATAGGTTAATCATCAATTTCTAAACTTGGAACAATTTCATTTTGACTAGTTAAGCAGGTAATTTGTTCAATTAAGTAATTTAGAGATAATTTGGAACAAAAACCTGAATACCCTGCAGCTCTCATGGACCAGAGCTGACCACTCCTGATTTAATTGAACACATAAACTTCCTAAATTGATCAACAACTTGCATTCTTCAGAAATTGATGATTTAAAGGTTACTTATAAAACCTGCTGCATTTTGGCTCTCCAGGACCAGGGTTGGTCACCACTGCACTAGGGCATTGCTTTGCGTCGCATCGAAGTGCGGTGTGTCCAGATTTCTCCCAGAGCAATTTTTGACGCCCCACTTGACCAATGCATCTGCACTCGACCTATAGCAGTCAACTCCTGGGAGACATCACCAGAAATTTAAAATCGAAGGCTCATCGCTTTGGAGATGGACATTCCAGGTGAGTTATCTATAGGTCTGTTATTACTTTGGGAAATTGAATGGGGCTTTGTCCCATCATCTGCCTTCTCCCACTTTCATAAAACTATAATTGAGAGGAACGGTAGTTCCTCGCACCAAGTTATCAGCGAGAACTGCCAGAGACTCTCTATACAGCAAGGATAGTTTACATGTTTTCAGGGTATTGGCACAAAAAAAGTAAATCAGCAAAAAGCACCATTTCACTTTTAATTTGTAGTTCCCAACACTCTTAGGTGAAATGTAAGAAAAAAAAGTCAATACCTGTCATACAGTAAGAGAAATAAGTTGCCAAAGTAAGGTAAAAATGTCCTTCTCCTCTTCATTTCTTTTTCTCCCTTTTTTTGCATACCCCAGGCAGTTTTATCCACGCATATGTATATTACAGGACATCTGAGTTTAATGACAATTAACTTGGAAATATACTGATTTATTTCTGTTTTAAAAAGGAACATTTGCCTGCAAAAAATATCTTTTTTTTATATAATATAAATATAAAAGCATGCATGGGATTTGAAACTATACTACAGTTTGCAAGCGTGTTGTGTTATACTGTCAGTGCTGCACGATCAGTTTTGAGAAAACAAGCAGTATTTTGAAAGATGAAGTCAGCCTGCTGAGAATTCTCGGGACTGTGTGGATATTTTTTTGGAGATTTCTTTTCAAGTAATCTCATCACTCTGTGATTCTGATCTGGATCTCTGAAAAAATTTGGTTTCCTGTCAGTGTAATGCTCATTTTGTTCCCTATTGGCGCAAGGAGGTACGGTTTCCTCTCGATACTGGTTTATGAGAGTAACGCTATTTGTAGTCCCCACTGGACAAAAAGGAACGTTAATTTCTGAGAATTAGCTATGCTGAAGGATAGCCTATATATTTGGTAAAAGTAAAACATAAATAAATACATAAATAAATATTGAAATAAATGAATACATAATTCAAAACCTAGACATTTTTTTCTTTATCTATCTTGATATTTATTTTTCACTATCAGATATAAACACTGCCATTTAATACTGTATTTAACAACGTTAATAAATATTCAACAATTATTGTTCAATTGTATATAAGTGAAGATTTTTGTACATAAAGGTCGTCATGCTTTCATATATTTTTACTTTCAAATTAAAAAATGTATTGTAACTACCCGGACAATTACTTTGTTGCAGGACTTCTGTTATCTGTTCAGTTTGTCTCTCTGTCTCAACCATGCCCAGCACAAAGCAAATACGCACAACTGTAAAACCGATGGCAGCCAGGGCTGGCTCAGTTGTTTCTACTAATTGTTCACCCATCTGTTCCCCCATCGGTTTTACAGTTGTGCCTATTTGCTTTGTGCTGGGCAAGGTTGGCCCAATGGTTTCTAGAAACTTGGCTTGTGTTTTTGATATCTTCACTTTAAATGGCTGGACATTTTTGATAACTTTTTTCACATTTCCAATGTGATTTTGTTTCAGATCCATAAACACAGCTAAAACTAAAGCCTGTCAATGACGTCAACCACTGAAACTTGATTTAAAAATGAAAAATTGCATTATTTTTTTTTTTAACAATCTACGTTTTCTATGTAAGATCGTCTTTTTCACTCTAAGTGTATGAAATACAGTGAGTATATGTATAGCATTGTAAAATGTGTTATGCATTGACTTTGAAGATCGATCTGAAACCTAGCCTATACAGTTGATTCACGAAACTATACTCGCATTGCACAATTAATTAATATCAGGGGGGCTTTTTTTTATTTCTTTGGTCGATGCTAAAAGGTAGTGACATGTCATATTCAACATTAATGTCCTGCAGCCCCTTCCCTTCCCTTATAAATACAAACAATACAAATAATGCAAATATGTATACAAAGTCAGAATGGGATTCCAGTGTTTGGTCAGTTATCACCAGGGACCCAAGGTATCCGTTTGCTGCAAATAAAGAGGATAAACATGGATTTTCTATGCTGGTGGAGAATTTTTAGTTTTACACTTTACACTTAACATGTATCATCAACACAGACAATTTTGCTTTAAAGTTACGTAAACATACTTGTTCAAAAAAACTGCTTCTGATGTGCAGGGGTCAAGGTTGAAACGTAGCTGCAGTTTACTTCAGTATCCAGTGCGTTGGTACTACTGAACAAGCCGTTTAAAGATACTGAAAACAATAAAAATCACCCCTAAAGATGGGATTAATTAGCTTTTAATTCATTCCTTGCCACTGCCGTTTCTTCACAGTAAACACTGGCCATAGACACGTTTTCATAAAGTAATAACATGATGTTTACTTATGAATTTGTGTAGCTGAACAAGCAAATGAAAACTGAAATTTAACTTTAAACACTTAAAATAAAAAAAATGTGGAAATGGCGTTGTAAAATGAAGGGGAAAAAAACTCACTGTTTTGGTTCTCGTTTATTACATTCTTCATAACAGAAAGTCGCAACAAAAAATATATATCAAATAAATTTAAAAATCACTGCACAGCAAGTTGGGCAGTTTTTAAGCGAAGCGTTTCAGAATGACGTGCTTGCCTTTTTTCTGTCCCATGAGATTCTGACTCATCATGTTTTTGACCCAGATGGCGTTCCATAGAGATCACTATGCGTGTGTGCGCATAATCTGGTTTGTTTACTTTTTGCTGTCTAAAACTTATAAACAGAGGCTCAAGATCTGCTGTGTTGATCCCTTGTTTTATATATATATATATATATATATATATATATATATATATATATATATATATATATATATACAGTGCCTATAGAAAGTCTACACCCCCTTGAACTTTTTTCACATTTTGTTGTGTCGGTGTGCCAGTGCCTCAGAGTTTCATGCATTTAAATGAGGATTTTTTTTCCACTTATCTACACACCATACTCCACACTGTTAAGGGGAAAAAAAGTATTTATTGAGAAAAAAATTATATATTAAAAATACAAAACTGAAAGATCATAATTGGATAAGTTAATAATTGGTGGAAGCACATTTGGCAGCAATTACAGCTGTGAGTCTGTTGGGATAGGTCTCTACCAACTTTGCACACCTAGATTTGGCAATATTTGACCATTCTTCTTTACAAAACTGTTCAAGCTCTGTCAAGTTCATTGGGGAGCGTTGATGGACAGCAATCTTCAAGTCATACCACAAATTTTCGATTGGATTTAGGTCGGGACTCTGACTGGTCACTCAAGGACATTTGCCTTTTTGTTCCTTAGCCACCAGTGTAGCATTGGCTGTGTGCTTTGGGTCATTGTCATGCTGAAAGGTGAACTTCCGTCCCAGTTTCAGCTTTCTTGCAGAGGGCAGCAGGTTTTCCTCAAGGACTTCTCTGTACTTTGCTCCATTCATTTTCCCTTCTATCCTGACAAGTGCCCCAGTCCCTGCCGATGAGAAACATCCCCATAACATGATGCTGCCACCACCATGCTTCACAGTAGGGATGGTGTTCTTTGGATGATGCGCTGTGTTGGGTTTGCCCCAAACATAACGCTTTGCATTTAGGCCAAAAAGTTCCATTTTAGTTTTGTCAGACCACAAAACTTTTTGCCACATGGCTACAGAATCTCCTGAGTGTTTTTTTGCATACTTCAAACAGGATTCAAGGTGGGCTTTCTTGAGTAATGGCTTCCTTCTTGCCACCCTGCCATACAGGCCAGATTTGTGGAGTGCTTGGGATATTGTTGTCACATGCACACTTTGACCAGTCTTGGCCATAAAAGCCTGTAGCTCTTGCAAAGTTGCCATTGGCCTCTTGGTAGCCTCTCTGATCAGTCTCCTTCTTGCTCGGTCATCCAGTTTGGAGGGACAACCTGATCTAGGCAGGGTCTTGGTGGTGCCATACACCTTCCTCTTCTTAATAATCGTCTTGACCGTGCTCCAAGGGATATTCAAGGCCTTTGATATTTTTTTATACCCATTCCCTGATCTGTGCCTTTCAACAACTTTGTCCCGGAGTTCTTTTGAAAGCGCCTTGGTGCTCATGGTTGAGGCTTTGCTTTGAAATGCACTACCAAGCAGAGGGAACCTACAGGAACTGCGGAATTTATCCTGAAATCATGTGAATCACTACAATTTAACACAGGTGGAGGCCACTTAACTTGGTTTGTGATTCTGAAGGTGACTGGTTACACCTGAGCTAATTTAGGATTGCTATTAATGGGGGGTGGACACTTATCCAACCAAGGTTTTTCAGTTTTTATTTTTAAATAATTTTCTACAAATTTCTAGAATATTTTTTTCACTTGGAAGTTGTGGGGTAGGATGTGTAGATAAATGAAAAAAATAAAGCCATTTTAATGCATTTTAATTCCAGGCTATGAGGCAACAAAAGGTGAAAATTTTGAAAGGTGGTGTAGACTTTCTATAGGCACTGCATATGGTACTGTTTGTGATAAGGGGGGGCTCCAATTTTAGCCTTTTATTTTAATTGCAGAATAACGCAAATCTTTATTTTGTATCAGAGAATTTTGTTTCTTTATTGTAGAAAAATGATGTGCCCTTTATTATTATTATTATTATTATTATTATTATTATTATTATTATTATTATTATTATTATTATTATTATTATTATTATTTATTTCATAGCAGACGCCCTTATCCAGGGCGACTTACAGTCATAAACAAAAATACATTTCAAGAATACATTACCTCAGAACTGTTATACTGCAGACCTCATCAGTGCTTTAGCAGTTAAATCTACCACAGTGTAGTACGCTTCACAATATACTATTTATATACTATAACAGTCATAGTTCTATATATCCAAGTACTGTAAGGCTCAATTGTGTAAAAAACAAGTTATAAAGCTGTGGCTAAATTTAATTCCTAAAATAACATTTGATTAATATTGAAGAACGATAAATACATTTTTCACATGGCTTGAAAAAAATAATGTTTTAATGTTAGTTAATGTTCAAAATAAATAACTTTGAATTACTGTAACCTTCTGCGTTGCTTGTTACTGCCGTTGTAGGATTTGCAGTTTGTTTTTAAGATCATGTTAAATGCGGCACATTTTGCTGATTAAACTAGTTAGTGTCAATTAAATAATAAGCCAAGCTAAGGCAAGTTTCAGGGATGCATTACAGCAATGGGCAATAACAACATAGTAAGAGTAACACTTACGGAAGGCTCCAGCTTGGACCTTTTGTTTTTATAGTCAGTTATACTGGTATTCTACACTGAAACCTCTCTTTACTACAAAAGCTGAAGCTTGTTTACAATCACTACAACATTGAAAAGTAGATGCACCCTAGCCTTTAGGTCTTTTGTTGAGCAGCATCCAAAAGCAGGCCTGAATGTCAAATTCATATTGAGATGTTTGTTTTTGAAATACGCCATTTGCATAATATTTGTGTTTTTGCAGAACCAAAAGAAAGCGAGACACAACATTATTGTGATGCTCTGTACCTTAGCACTAGTGCACTCTAACACTAGTTAACTCTGTTTAAAGCTATTTTAATTTAAACCCTGACTCCGATACAGAGAAAACATTATTTCAATTCAATATTCGAGCAACAGAACTACTCATAATGATTGAAAATATCATTAAAACATTTACTGTAAGGGGATGATGAAAAAAAATGAAGCAACTTAAATTTGAAGTACCATAGCTGACACAAAGCCTTCCAGGCTGCCTCACAGATACAGGCCACCTATAAATAGTTTTCTCACTGCTACTACACTGACTTGTTTAGAGGGAAGGCTTCAAGTCAGTACAGATGCTTGCATAGTATAGTAAATACAGTGGTTATCCAGTAAGCAAAGGGGATAGGGGGTTGAACCTGTGAACCTGTATTTTCTTAGCAAGGATGTTACCCAACAGACTACATGATTACAGCCCTGCGAAATTCACGGGAGAATTAACACGACAGGACTAACCTGCAGTTCAGTCCTAAACCTCAAGATGTCCATGTAGCCACTCCAGTTAAACTGATCTAAAGACTAATAATGTTTTCTTTGTATCAGAGTCCATCTGGCATTATCTGAGGTTGTAGAATCGCAGTTGCGGATATTTTTGAGTACTTCCTCATTTTAAAGAAATCATGCAATTTTTCACCTTTCAATTCTGCTAGCCCTACCTGCTTTCTACTATTGTATCTCTGTAGACCAGGGGAACCTGCAGACTTGAAAGGCGTAAATGAAATTTCTCTAGAATCAGAAAATAGTACAAACTGCTGAAAGAGTTAGAAACTGGGATTCTACAGGCTTATATAACGCCAGGTGGATTCAGATATAGAGCTCAAATAATAAAAATTCAGTATTGGAGCAACAGAACTGAGAGTCTCTCAGAATGAGAGCAAACACCATACAAATGGAACAGAAAAATTCCATTTGAAGTAACATACCTATTAAATAGCAATACATAAGCTAATGCTTTAACCCACTGATGCAGGTCAATTCATTTCTCTTTCAACTGCATTACAAGATGTGTTGCAATAACAGAAAACAGTTTTAATCTAACCATGAAAAGCATTTTAGTGGTAGTGTCAGTTTTGCGACAACTAAAGACAGTCCCTGAAGATAAATGAAAGCTAAGTTACTTTAAGGAATGTATTGTATGTAATGCATGTTTTAAAAAAAAAACTCAATTATAAATACTTAAAACTAAACAGCAGCAGGTAAAAGTCAATTTAACAAACAATTCTGTTGTAAAGTCACCAAGTTTACTACTTTATTCTACACCATACAGAAAGCATGTTTTCCTTGTTGAAGTTTGTATTTCAACTTTTCAAAGGTAAGCCCAACTAGGGTGACCACCTTTTCAAAATGCAAGGTAGGACTAAGCGAAGTATGATGAAAAGAAAATGGACTACTAGAACTCAAGAGTGGACATCTTCTTTTCAACCGAGGCACTACCGATGGACGAACAGGAGGCGTTGGATTCATTGAGAATCAAGAATAACGTTGTAGAGTGACAATGCGTCAGAGAGGTCCGCAAGACTGATAGTGAAAGTTTCAAGGAAGTATGAACTTCAGGTCATCCAAGTATATGCACCAACAACAAGCAATTCGGATGAAGAAGTCAAAGATTTTTATGAAGAAGTACAAGAACTACATGAAAATGGGAAGAGCCATTATAAATTCATAATCGGTGACTTGAATGCCAAAATAGCCCAGCAAGAAAACAAGAATTCGTTCGGCAAATTTGGACATGGCGACAGGAATGAGAGGGGCGACTGACTAGCTGAATTTGCAGAGTCGAATTGTTCATCATGAACACCTTCTTCCAGAAGAAACGGACATGGAAATGACCCAACGGAGTGAAGAATGAAATTGACTACATACTCACCAACAAGAAGAACATTGTACAAGATGTCTCAGTACTAAACAATTTTAACACAGGAAGTGACCACAGACGTGTAAGATGCAAAATACACCTAAACACAGCACTGCAGAGAGTGGAACTCGTGATGACGAAATCCAACACAATCAACGTAGAAATGCTCCAGAAGCAAAGCCTGGTGTTTCAACTGGAACTGAAGAATAGATTCAGCGCTCTTCAAGATCTGCAAAAAGATGAAGCAATTGAGGTAAACAAAATCTATGACGATGTGACGCAAGTAATTGTAGAAAAAGCAGAAAACACAGAGCTGGAACACAGAGTACAAAATGCGGCCAGAAGATCACGCAAGATAAAAAAAGACATGAAGAAAAAAGGGAAATGAAAAAAACAGCAGCCCTCAAATAAAAGATTGAATACATTCTGCAAGACAGTAAGAAAGCCCATTACTGAGGATATATGGTTGTTCAACTGTAGGTTGGTAGAGAAAACTATTGAAACCAACCAAAGCATGAAGAAAGCAAAACACTTTGGGGAAAAAAAAAACGATTTTAGCAATCAAACAATAGCATGGGACTGTCATCAAGAACTGCGAATTGATTTTGAAGAAAGTCGAAGACTTTTTTTTTTAATTTAGTACTCGGCAAGTTTTACCCTGTTTTTCTCCCAATTTGAAATGCCCAATTGTATTTAGGCTCAGCCCACCGCTATCACCCCTGCGCTGACTCGGGAACAGCAAAGAGGAGCACATGCTGTCCTCCGAAGCGTGTGCTGTCAGCCAACCGCTTTTTTTCACACTGCGGACTCTCCATGCAGCCACCCATGAGCTACAGCGTCGGAGGACAACGCAGCTCTGGGCAGCTTACAGGCAAGTCTACAGGGGTCCCTGGTGCGTGATGAACCAAGGACACCCTGGCCAACCTTTTTTTTTACAAAGTTACTCACCAACAGACTTCAAGATACATTTGACTTGGCACAATCAAATGAGCAAGCAGGATTCAAGAGTGGATTTAGCACAATGGATCATCTTCAAGTTGTATGGCAAGGGATTCAAACCAGCAACGAGTACGAACTACCACTTTGCTTGGGATTCATAGACTATGAAAAAGCCTTTGACTCTGTTTACACAAGATCTGTATTAAGCTCTCTGAAAAAACAAGGAATTGAGAAAACGTACAGACTTAATCAGCACCACATACAAGAATGCAGCATCCATAGCCAGACTCCATAAAAACAGCGACAAAATCAAGATTAAAAAAGGAGTTCGTCAAGGAGATACAAGTTCCCCAAAGCTCTTCATGGCCACCCTAGGAGACATTTTCAAAACACTGGATTGGGAAAATAAGGGGTTGAAGATCAATGGAGCCTAATTGGATCAACTACGATTTGCTGATGACATCCTCATATTTACAACGTGCCCAGAAGAATTACAAACAAGGCTAACATCAAAGCAGGTTTGAAAATGAACCTGAAGAAGTCATGTTCAATAAATATACCACTCCACAGGCAATTGAAGTCAATGGGATCAAGCTTGAAGAAGTCAATAACTACGTATACTTAGGACAGTTAGTTTCGACAAGGGAGAACCAAATGTGTGAAATCAACAGAAGAGCAAAAATGGGCTGGAGTGCCTTTGGAAGATTAAGCATGGTTCTGAAAGGGAAACTACCCTTATGCCTCAGGAGGAAAGTCTTCGACAAATGCGTGTTACCAGTGCTAACTTACGGATGCGAAACCTGGACCCTCAATTGAAAAAATGACTCAAAAATTAGAAACGACTCAACGGACTATGGAAAGATGCATGCTGGGAATAACAAGAAGAGACAGGAAAAGGAAGGAATGGATAAGAGCGCAAACAAAAGTATGCAGTGTTATTATAAGAGCGAAAAAACTGAAATGGCAGTGGGCCGGACATGTAGCAAGAAGAACAGACCACCACTGGACCCAGGAGATACTAGACTGGATCCCAAGAGATATAAAGTGAGGGCAAGATGAAATTAGGAAACACGGCAGAGCAACGTGGATAAGAGACACAGCAGACAGGCTTTTGTAGAAGAATCTTGGGGGAGGCCTTCATCCAGCAATGAATTGAAAAAGGTTGACGATGATGCTGATTATATATATATATATATATATATACATACAGTATATGTAAAACTCTTTGCATATATGTCAAAAGTATATACATACAGACAGCTGCCCATGCACTTTATACAGTGGGCCAGTAACTCAGAATGTTAATTTAACATAGTTTAATTGTCTCTAGCAAGTTCTGTAACACTGCTAATCTGTTAACTGCCCCTTAAACTGGTGCAACTGTAGCATAATATTCCTGGATTCATTTAAAATGATGGTGCAGGGGCTCCCGCGTGGGGCATCGAGTAAATCACTCCGCTGACCAGGGGTTCCCAGGGGCGGCACACAATTGGCCGAGCGCTGCCCGGCTATGGAGGGCTTAAGTCAGCAGGGCAATCCATGGTTCACCACGCACCAGCAACCCCAGTGGCTGATAGGATTTGAAATTCTAATCTGTTACAATATCCTTAAAGATGAAGCAGAGTTTCAAAATTTATTGTCAAACCCTTTATTACAACAGCTTCAGTTTGTCCTGAGGGACCATTTTCTCTGTCCAGCAAAGTAGGCGCAGAGCAACACAGAGAGGACTGTCCTATGCACGTAAAAAAATTTACTGAAGCTAACAAAGGAGAAAACCATGTTTGAGTAGCATGTTTTCAAGCCCTCCCCTTCCCCTCTACTTTGAATCATTTCTATTGGGATAATGACCAACAATAAGCAGACAATAGCCATATTCTACAATATTGCTAGTGGTTTTAAAGATAAGACAAAACCGGAAGAGATCATCTTCTACAGCGAGAACTCACATGTTACATGCTAACACATGCTAAAACTTATTGGAATCAAGATGATACAAAGCACACAAAGCATTAGTCCACTTGCAAATGCCTAGGGCTGCATTAGGTTAACTGTCATGCTGATCATTCAGTAAGGAAAGGTAGAAGGAAAGGTTAAGGACACTGCACTTATTTTGGCTGGAAAGGAAGAGATTGGGCACAGCTGAATTGAATTTTAACAGCTTGCTGTCGAGCAATAAGAGCTAGAGCTGGGGCTGGAACATATACATTCTTAATACTAAGGACAAAGCAAGCAGCTCCCTGGAGCAGTAAAGCAACCGTGGTTGGCTGCTATGCTAACTGTAGTTTCCCACAGACAAAACAGAATCAGGTTAGCTTCCAAGTTGGGTTAGTGATTGTCATGTGATACAGCATCTGTAGCCTTTTAATCATTAAAAGCCCTGCAGATTCATACAACAGTTGGATTAGTTTCCCAAGCGCAGTTGTTTTCAATTACAATCAGCTGAAGTCTGTGGAATGGGTGTTTGGAATATGAATTAATCCATTGCTACAGTTGTGTCAAGCTTCAAATACTGGTGCAGTACATTCATCTTTGTATTCACACCGTGATCTATTTCTTTTATATCTCTAATGACTACAAACATATATTGTAAAACATTACTGGCCTTCATTCATAAAGATTGAGTGTGATGGTAAGTACAATACTATCCTGTGTATTTTCTGGCTCTCTAATGCTTTATGATTAAGGCCATAAAGTATATAATTATTTTAACACACTCTAGAAAGAACCAGGGATAGTTAGTACCTCTGTATTCTTCATTCCATCATTTGGACACAATTCTAAAGAATTTATTTGTGAGAAATGTAAGCTACCCCTGATTTTTCAACCAGTTTTTGATCACATCCAAGGTCCCGGACATTTAAGCCTAGACCACTAAAAGTTCTGAATTCTCATTGTTTATGCAGATAGGACTGGTGATGGAGACAGTTCTCCAGAGCTAGTTTGGACTGTTCAAACAGCACGCATCTAAGCGACCAGTTGTACTAAAGGGATCCGATCCTGGATCCAGACTCTGATCTTGCGTCTGTGATGTATTGGGATGTACTAAAAGGATCAGCGCTGATCCTGAAGTCTGCTGCAGTCCACCTACTGTATGCCTAGTATTGTGTATCTTTCAAGCGTAAGTAGCTTCAAATGTCATTGCAATTACTATTTTATGGTGTTCGCAATCATTGTAAGTGGTTCTGAGTTCTGTTGCTCCTGCCTCTTCCTGTCTTTGAGCTGTTTTGAGCTTGTCATTCCATTCAAAAATTGTGATATGTACAGTGGGGCAGCAGTGTGGAGTAGTGGTTAGGGCTCTGGACTCTTGACCAGAGGGTCCTGGGTTCAATCCCAGGTGGGGAACACTGCTGCTGTACCCTTGAGCAAGGTACTTTACCTAGATTGCTCCAGTAAAAACCCAGCTGTATAAATGGGTAATTGTATGTAAAAATAATGAATAAAAAATGATGTAATTGTATGTAAAAATAATGTGATATCTTGTAACAATTATAAGTCGCCCTGGATAAGGGTGTCTGCTAAGAAATAAGTAAGTAGAGTAGGTGAGGTTGACAGAGTTTGCCTGTTTAAGCTCCCATTCTATGTCAATCATTAAACTATTATAGTGTTAGTCTTCTTTAAGATTTCTCAGCCCATTTTGTTTAACTCTTGACAGAAGCTTAAGTTTGAAATGTGGTGAGGGTCCTAATTTAGAACTTCACAATACTAACTTGCTCAACCTGGCCTGCCAAATTATAGCTTCAGTAAAAATGGCCAGAACAGGCTGATAGAAAACAAGACACAATCAATTTGAAAAAAAAAAGTTCTATACTAAAACAGTTTAAATTAAAAAAAAAATGTACTGTGTGTTTTGTTTCATTTTTCCCCGTTTAATTTCTCAATTTGACTGTAAAGACATTTTCCTTGCATTCGTGGGTGTATTGTTCTGCATTTTAAGTCAGCTGTTCTTGTGTGGGCAAACAGTAGCTGGTGCTTGCCACTTCTCAGTATGACTTTCCAGTGTGGACTGGTTTAAAATGTTTTAATGTTTTCAGACATTCTGAAGAGGTAATCTGAAGAGCACAGAAATTAAAAATGTGTAGTACAGCCATCTGCTTTCTTAATTCATATATATTTCAAGTATGGATAGCAAAGAAAAAAAAAAGCTCTAGCCCTGCTATACCGAAGGAAAATGAACATAAATACTAGGTCAGTGTGGGTTCATGACATATTAAAGAATAGGAAAAAGTACGGGGAGTATCACCAGCTTGTTCAGGAACTTCAATTTGACGAGAAGAGGTTTCAACCCTATTTCAGGTTAAATCCTGAACAATTTGATTGAGGATAAAAAGGTAAAGATTTAAAGTTGTGTTGTACAACTCTGGGTGCTTGGACACATACAATATTAACTTTTCTTCCTTCATCTTGATTGTTCATTCATTCTCTGCGGGCCCATCCAGCTGTCTTCCTCGAATGGAGCCTACGTTTATCTAGTAGGCTCCATTCGAGGAAGACACACAGGCTCGTAAGCCGCGGTGGGCGAGAGTGCTTGTGTAACAGTACAGTGAAGGAGAGGGGTATGTAAAAAAAAAAAGTGAGCGGTGGGCGGACTCGCTGTACAGCGGGGACACGGCAGGCCGAACCCCGGTGGAGGATCATGCAGATACCTTCCCTCTTTTTTTTTCAATTAGCAGAAACAGAGCTAGTGAAAAACAGTTTGTTAATAGCGGTCTGCAATGCAAGCGAAGTAGACTGTGAAGAAAGAAAGTAGGAGCTCAGGTAGTGGAGCCACTGATTCCATGGAAGTAGCAATGCCAAATTCCAGCGAGTTTATTGTAGGGGAAATACAGATTGACTCAGAGTGAGAGCTCTTTGAAAAGACTCAACACAACACAATGGTTGGTGAGAGGCAAAAAGAGGCTGAGCATTCTGCGCAGTGGCTATTTGATCCCTTGGGAGGCGGGACCTGGGACGTCACTCCGCAGATGGGCCTATCGGCAGCTTTGATATAAACTGCTCAGAAATACCTACCAAAGGCAGGCAATATCCCAAAAGTATCGTCGGTGGTCGTCTTCGAATTGAAAGGGAACTTTCAGGGATGTTCTCTTTTAAGAACTGTTTTTTGAAGAGTGTTTCTAAACATTCCTTTAGATTAACCTGTGCTTTAAAAATGAGAAAGAACTTATAACTCTCTAAAAAAAAGTTGACAAAAAAACTGCAATAAACTGCAAACTTGATTTAATTAATAAAAATGGGCTTTAGAAAACCATCCTTAATAAAACAAATTTACAGATAACATCAATAACGTTTTCATAAAGTACCTTTGAATGTAAACCTTCATCACATTGCTTGCCACACCTGGGTTTGGTTACCCTGGTAATATTTTATTGCTCATCTATCCAATTACCATGCTATTCAAATTAATTCAGAATTCCAACAAGAAAGAGCCATTATAAGCCTAGAGTCTGTGTTTCAACAGGTGCAAGTGAAGAAGGGGCTTTTGTATTTTGAAGAGAGGCCATTGAGAGGTGCATTCCACCTCTGCTGTTAGGTAGATAGTTCAAATGTTGTAAACTGTAAAGTTAATATACAACACTTGGAATACATCATGTACATGATGTATATAAGCCTGTATACTGTATACATGTTGGCACCATTTGCAAAAGAAAAAAAAAAAACATTATTAAACAATAAGGTTTCTCAATAAAAACAAAACTGTCCTCTTCTGCTACACAAATTCCTGTCAAAAGCAAGTACAGTATCTGAAACTCAAATGTTAAAAGAAAAAGCTCAACTACTTTAAATTTAAGTGAGCCAGTCTTTCTTCATTGTTGTCATGCAGCTATGTAGCTTATCCTACTACTTGTCCCTTTTAACACTGTACTCCGTCACCAACAATAGCCTCCAGTCTAGCCTACTATGTGAGGCACTGAATGGGGGTGTTTGAGGTTTGGCAGTTCTGCAGGTGACATGTTTGTTGACACAGTTTGCTTAAGACAGAAGGTCATAAGTTCAAATTTTGCCTGAGGATAACCAAGGCCTATAGTGTGTCTTCCAATAATCAAACATTGACAGTTGACAGTTCTGTAATGTAATTGGGAGTGACCCTTTGGATAAGCCACTTGCATATGCTCATAGAGATCTTGTTAGACAACCAATCTTCACAGCACAAGCCAAATCCTTTCATCCAGTCAAGAGCTGAAGAAACTGAACAAGTGAGGTTGAGGCTAGCATTTCATTTCAGGACTCTGGACAGGGCATTTTGTGGGACAGACCATATTTATTTTGAACTGTAATATATGTGACTTTAGTTAATCTTATCCAGTATGAATAAAATCTGAATGAAAGTTGCAAGGCACTTTATACACAAAATAAATACGTATAAGTTGATATGATCTACAGTATTTAGAGGCTATCTAGTGGTAGTGTATGTGTGTTACTGTAACCTCTGTGCTGAACAGATGAAGGAAATAATTAAATTAAAACACCCTATGATGTGTGTTGTAGGTGGAAAACCCTTACATAAATTTACAACTTCAGTATCCAGACTTGAAAATGCACTCTTTAAATCTTACCACTTCTTCCATTTGCTTGCGATGCAATCAGTTAGAAGGTAACCCTATGCACATAATGCGGTCTTGTTCCAAACTAAGTAATTTAAAAAAATCACACAACTGAATACTGCATACCAAGATTACCATGAGCTTAGAGGGCACAAGTCTATCAAAATGACGTTCCTGCATTGAAGCAGTAGATGGACTTGGGCCTTTATCAGCACTGCCAGAGTTATTGCTAAGAGGTTCTTAATACCCTATATACTGTACAATACAAATACAGTCAAATACGGTTTGCGTCATTAAAATAGAACCCCAGGGTGAAAAAACTATAATAATTTAAAAATGATCTACAAATGGGGTATGCCCACACCTGTATTATTTGTGTATTATTTTTATTTAAATGGATAGTTTTGTGGTTATTTAAAGTGAATGGTTTATTGTTGTGTTGCAGCATGGAGGGGGTTAAAATTCCCCATCTAGCTAAACGCATGCGTAATGTGGCCATCTCCAAATTAATGAAGTAATTACCAATTTGGAGATGGCCACGTAAATATAAAGAGCACATCAGCTGCTCAGAAGGAGAGAGGGTTGAAGGGAGAAAGAACGGGGGAGAGAGTGAAGGAGAATAAATTGAAAACAACAACAGCATATTTGTTGAGGGCTGTGCTTGTTTAATTTTGGCCACTGTGCTGTTTTGTTTCCATTTTGTTTTGTTTATTTAATTTATCTGTTTATACAGGTAATGTTTATACCTTTCCTGTGTATTTCCTGGTCTGCTGACGTCACCCACCCAGCCATCCTGCCACAGAGATTTTCTAAAACTTTTTCTACTTAAATGTTTTGTTAACCAAATCTAAAAACACAACCAAGTTCTAACTCACAGTGTTTTTATCACTGTGTGTCCCTGAAATTGTAGTCCACTGTATCATTATTTCTATTGTAAAAACTACAAATCCCATAAACCACTATTTCTACCGGTAAGTGCATGCAAAAACATGTACTTTGATCAGTGTTCAGTACTCATGGTTTGTAAGAGAGTTAAGAACCAAAACATACTGTATAAAACAAAAAAAGTACAAATGTAGAGGTTTCTTTTTAGTTTCCCACATCCAGTCAGGATCGACAAGCTTTTATTTTATGTAGTTTTGGCAGACATATCTCCAGTAAACTGCATTCTAAATAAATAAATGTGTAATAATAATAATAATAATAATAATAATAATAATAATAATAATAATAATACAAGCACATTTTAATTTATGCACTTCTTCATAGTACCGTAACATATAGCTGTTTGGTAATATTGCTAAGATTGTTTTATTTTTTTTTAAATATTTAATCAAGCTTGTTATAACGAAAACAAAACACATTTTCTGGGATGAACTATACTATACTGAACTACTACATTATATATAGTATATAAATTAATTTAAAAAAAATATTCAGAATAACAATAGTGATAATAATAATTTATCAAACTAATTCAATGTTAACGGGAGCAATTAACTCAAACAGTATCATTGGTGATTTTATATCGATGATCTAAAGTGCCCCAGTCTCTGCAATTGAATAAGCAGATTTGATTTTAAGAGCGAGACATGTGGATAAACTTCAAGTGTTGAACTCGGTTTGTAATAGTTACTTTGTTGTTACAAGGCAGTGTGGTTTTTGGAGATTGCACAATATTTGTCAGTGTGCACCTATATATTTTACCTTAGAAAAATATATATAGAGCCCTGCACTCAAGGATGTAAAATCTGATCCTACTAACTGTGCAAACAAAACGTTCTAGGAGACGTTCTAGGAAACAGCAGCTGAAAAGAACATATATTTATTTTATTGATGCAAGACTATTAAACTCCACAAGTGCTATAAATTGCAAAATTGTGTTTGTATATACACTACCGTTCAAAAGTTTGGGGTCACTTAGAAATTTCCTTGTTTTCCATGAAAACATACATGAAATGAGTTTGAATAGGAAATATAGCAAAATGAATAGGAAATATAGTCATTGACAAGGTTAGAAATAATGATTTTTAATTGAAATAATAATTGTGTCCTTCAAACTTTGCTTTCGTCAAAGAATCCTCCATTTGCAGCAATTACAGCCTTGCAGACCTTTGGCATTCTAGTTGTCAATTTGTTGAGGTAATCTGAAAAGATTTCACCCCATGCTTCCTGAAGAACCTCCCATAAGTTGGATTGGCTTGATGGGCACTTCTTACGTACCATACGGTCAAGCTGCTCCCACAACAGCTCAATAGGGTTGAGATCCGGTGACTGTGCTGGCCACTCCATTATAGACAGAATACCAGCTGACTGCTTCTTCCCTAAATAGTTCTTGCATAGTTTGGAGCTGTGCTTTGGGTCATTGTCCTGTTGTAGGAGGAAATTGGCTCCAATCAAGCGCCGTCCACAGGGTATGGCATGGCGTTGCAAAATGGAGTGATAGCCTTCCTTCTTCAAGATCCCTTTTACCCTGTACAAATCTCCCACTTTACCACCACCAAAGCACCCCCAGACCATCACATTGCCTCCACCATGCTTGACAGATGGCGTCAAGCACTCCTCCAGCATCTTTTCATTTGGTCTGCGTCTCACGAATGTTCTTCTTTGTGATCGAACACCTCAAACTTAGATTCGTCTGTCCATAACACTTTTTTCCAATCTTCCTTTGTCCAGTGTCTGTGTTCTTTTGCCCATCTTAATCTTTTCTTTTATTGGCCAGTCTGAGATATGGCTTTTTCTTTGCAACTCTGCCTAGAAGGCCAGCATCCCGAGTCGCCTCTTCACTGTTGACGTTGAGACTGGTGTTTTGCGGGTACTATTTAATGAAGCTGCCAGTTGAGGACCTGTGAGGCGTCTGTTTCTCAAACTAGACACTCTAATGTATTTGTCCTCTTGCTCAGTTGTGCACCGGGGCCTCCCACTCCTCTTTCTATTCTGGTTAGAGCCAGTTTGCACTGTTCTGTGAAGGGAGTAGTACACAGCGTTGTACAAGATCTTCAGTTTCTTGGCAATTTCTTGCATGGAATAGCCTTTATTTCTCAGAACAAGAATAGACTGACGAGTTTCAGAAGAAAGTTATTTGTTTCTGGCCATTTTGAGCCTGTAATCGAACCCACAATTGCTGATGCTCCAGATACTCAACTAGTCTAAAGAAGGCCAGTTTTATTGCTTCTTTAATCAGCACAACAGTTTTCAGCTGTGCTAACATAATTGCAAAAGGGTTTTCTAATGATCAATTAGCCTTTTAAAATGATAAACTTGGATTAGCAAACACAACGTGCCATTGGAACACAGGACTGATGGTTGCTGATAATGGGCCTCTGTATGCCTATGTAGATATTCCATTACAAATCAGCCGTTTCCAGCTACAATAGTCATTTACAACATTAACAATGTCTACACTGTATTTCTGATCAATTTGATGTTATTTTAATGGACAAAAAATTTGCTTTTCTTTCGAAAACAAGGAAATTTCTAAGTGACCCCAAACTTTTGAACAGTAGTGTCATGAAAATGTATCTCTGCTGAAGTACTACATATATCCCCAGTAAATTACAAATAAAGACATGTTGTCAACTATGCAATTATTTGCATCAGTTTCCTTCTTACTTTCATAAGCTACCCCTTATAAAAGTTTCCCATAGTAAAAGTGTGGCAAGGTGTAATAAAACATTGTGATAACATGGTAAAGCATAGGTAAGCTTTGTTAAGCATATTAAAAACCATGGGAAACCATTGGAAACTGTGGTAAATGCATAGTATAACCATGGTAAACTATGGTAAATGCACAGTATAACCATTTTAGTTTTGTAGGCCATTCTTGTCACAGTATTGTATCTCAGCTGGCACTAATTAAAATTTTCAAAACATGCAAATATTCACTAAGACACACATCTTCATTCAAAACCCCATTTCCTAAAGTGTTATCAGCTGAAGCTACGGTAGCCAAAGACCATAAGAAAATAAAACCATGACACAGCTGTATAGCTTTATCATGAATATAGCTGGCTTCTGTATGTTGTAGGTGTTGAAGATTCTGTTATGCCCTTACTGTATGTACCTCATATTTAGTGAATCACATTATATTATACATTTGGCAAAATGGATACCTGTCAAGTTTTTCTTTTGACCAAGGAACATATCAAGCCACAGTCAATTAATCAGTGGCTTTGCTGACATTGGTTCTGGTGTTTCAACACCTCTGCAAAACACAGTCCCACTGGGGTTTTTGGTAGGTCTTGTTCAATATTGTCAACACTGAGTCGTTGGGGTTTCTCTCAGGATGTTGGGACTCACATGTCTACACACTGAAGACATAAACATCCAAAACACACCCACATACAAGTGGAGGGACACCAGAAAGTGAGGTCATAGACAAAGTGTGTGGCTCAACCAACTATACACGGGGTGAGAGCTGGGGCTGGAGTGAAAAGTTGTTACTTGAAGAGGTAGTTTGAGGAGTGGCCTCAGGGGATAGGAAAGGAAAGGAAAGAGGTTCCCGACCGGCGGGCACTTTCTTAGTCAGAGGAGAGAGAGTGGCCTCGAAGGCAGACTGTTCAGCAGCCTCGGGAACCAGAAAACACATAAGATAGATTGGCTCGGCGGAGCCCACAACAGGCTCTGTGGAGCGGCAGTCATGTAGGAGGAATAGGCTCTTGCGCTGAAGAACCTGGAAAAGGAGTGATAGAATAGGGAGCTGTAAATAGAGCCCAGTCTCAATTTGAGTAAGATAAAGAGCTCTTGATGGCAGTGTGGAAGCTAATGTCTCATGACTTGAGTGTAACATTGATATCTTTACATTCAATTATTTATTTTCTGATGTTAGGCGAGAGAGTGACGCCTGATAGATGGGGCTGTTGAAATCACAGGCGGCTCGCCAGTACAGGCAAGTGAGGCATGGCCTGCTGAGCATTGACTTACTGTCTATGAAGACATTTTGCATATTCTTTATATATTGTTATTCATTATATACTGAATATATATTTTAGGACAGTTAAGCATGTATATAAGTAAGTTAACATAGGTCCACAAGACGCGCCTGCAGTTGATTTAAATGTCAAGAATTCGGGGAGTTGAACTTACTCTCTCCAGTTGTGAAAACGCAGCGGCAGGAAGCTGGAAGATTGCAGTACTGAGGCACAGAGCTCACAGGGCCTCATAAAACTGCCTGGTTACCACGGCAACGTAACACTCCCAGTAGTAGCTGATGAGGGCGTTGCTGTGGTAACCATGGCCTGTGAGGCACCAGTGGAAAGTTGCAGCACAGCAGTGTCGTTGGAGTTTATGCTTTTTTTTTTTTTTAAGCATTGGTTTGTTTTGAAAGTGATGTTATGCGAGTAGGTTTCATGTAATACGTTACAAAGCACAAAACTAGAACGAGAACAAAGCTGGGGTTCCCATATTGAACTGGGAATTGAAATAAAATTAATGTGCTTTCCCATTATGATTTTTGTGTGTGTACAAATACCTTTACAAAAATATCTTTCAGAATCTTGTTGATGTACGAATCTTTAAAGAAAAGTCGGGGAGGGGCGCCTGCTTGTAGTAGTTTGCAGCGGATGAAAAGGCGATTGCTGCAGACGGGCATGTTGATGCCTTTGTCGAACAGAGCTTTAAAAAGTTTGGCAGAGGGCTGATCTTTGTAATGGAGACGCAGCAGAGGTTGAATAGTGGAGCGGCGCTTTGAACAGCGTGGCTGGAGAGATGCAGGCTTAACTGGCGATGCAGCTACTGCAGCAAGAAGGAAAGAAGCTGAAGGACGAGAAAAATCTTCAGAGCAGGTAGGAAAATTGCTCTAAATCATCTGAGTCTGATGAGAATACGAAGTTTAGACACTAGTAAAGAGAGAAAGTTTAAGCATGTTTGACGGAGTCTGAGCGATTGCTAGAAAGCGAAAACACAATAGGAGAAAATGAACTGAAAACGCTAGACAGCGAGCGTGTGAGATTCAGACTTAAATAGGATATAGGAGAAGATTGACAGGGCGTCCCCCAAAATACGCCTATAGAAATTTCTCGAAAACAAAGAATTTTAGAAAAAAATCTTTGTAGTAAAAGTTTTGCTTTTGTGGATGAGGAAAAAAATGACAATAGAGGTCTACAATTATTTATTTCAGCAATTTATTTTGCAAATCTCCAAAAATGCTAATTCAAAAGTATTCATATATAGTATTCATATATATCTGACTGCTGCAACTTCCATTTTTAACAATATCTGACAGGCTCTTAGATTGTCATACAAAAACAATCCCCTGCTATAATAGCAAAGATATATTTCAAAAAGATTTTAAAACATGTTTAATTCTAGCTACAATACTAAACATATAATATTCTGTATGCATAACATTTGGAACAAATCAAAATCTGATTGATTTTCATGAAGACAGCACATGTTTCTTAGAATTTCTTATTTTACTTTTTATCTACTACAATTGCAAGGAGTGACACCACCTCGTGTTAGGATGTATTTCTTCCCCTTTTTATCTACTTAAATGTCACACACTTTTATTCTTTGGAAACTTCACCCTAGTTCTTAGAATGTAGCTCTTCACCACAACCGGTATTCTTAGAGTTAGGGCAGCACAGGATTTGTCTTCAGTGCACATGAAATACATTAAATATACCAGTTGCTGTGAATACTTACCTATGGTTTTATTTATATGTGTGACAGAGACAGAGTTGTAAAGACTCGAGTCAGTGATTCAACTCGAGTCAGACTCAAGTCATTGTCATCAAATGACTCGATTCTAGTCCCTGCAAGAAAAGACTCGAGTACTTCCTCAAAAGACTCGACTTGACTCAAGTCCTGGCCAAAAAGTCTCCACTCGACTTGAGTCAGTCTTTATGATAAAATAAATTACACTATCAGTTTTGTTTTCAATAACCGCAGCCCTTCTTCTGATGCGTACAAGCCCTGCCTCTTTATGAGTGAGAGGAACACGAGACAACATAGAGACAGAGAGAAGAGCGTCAGCAGCATGGAAGGTAAATCAAGAGTACCTGGGGTCGCCAAGTTTGCAAGAACTATGGAGCAGACAGGCAGAGAAATAAGCAGTCTGCATCCTGCCAGCACTGAGAAATGCCAAACTAGATAAACAAGGTGTCTAAAATTACTGAAATCGTTTTTGGTCTTTTTTATTATTTCTTACCTAGTATCAATAACAAATTACTTTTTTGCTGGGTCAAGCTTAAAACTTAAATGTGGTAGAAAAAATAGGGGTCTAAGTGTTTGTTGTCTGGTTTAATGTATATTGTTCTAAAGATATATTTTGTTTTAAAAAAAAAATGTTCTAGAAAACAAAAAAGAACTGGCAAAAAAACTGTTTTTAAAATCCAAACTACCATGAATCCAAACTCATGTACAAGCTTACAAACTTAAAAAAAAAAAAGCTTTGTTTTTGCACATGATTTTTTATGTAATAACGCACTGTACAAGAAATTAACACACAAACAACCCTCTGGAGCTTTAGAAAGTGTTAATTAGACCTGTTTGATTAATTTAATACATCAGGATTTGTATGCTGGACAGATGTTTAAGAGTTAGTTTGGTTAAAAACATTTTGCTTTTTTGAAGAATAAATTCATAAAAACGAAAACGGGCAGGCCAGACCACAGCAACATGGTTTTGGGAAAAGGCACAATAAACAGTGCCAAACAAAAGCAGATTGGGGACGGAACTGCACTGTTTTCAATGCATTTTTGAGAAGTGGTCTGTGGATTTTGTCATGGTGGGTGAACAAATCCACTGATTAAAAAAAATGTGTTTCTTTACACTGCTGGGATATTTTGCATGTGTTTATGAAACGGCAGCTACAATATTATTATTATTTGTTTATTTACACCTTTATTCAAGGCAACTTACAGAGACTAGGGTGTGTGAACTATGCATCAACTACACAGTCACTTACAACAATGTCTCACCTGAAAGACAGAGCACGAGGAGGTTGCTCAAGGTCACATAGTGAGTCAGTGAGTGACCCAGGATTTGAACCAGGGACCTCCTGGTTACAAGCCCTTTTCTTTCACCACCAGACCACACAGCCTCCTACAATACCAGTCTTTTACGTTAGTAGAGTTATTCAAAATACAATGGACTTTTAGTATTACTGTACGTTTGCATTTTAACTACATTGATTTTATTTAGACAAACAACTGATATTTTATTGTGCTAAATATAGGTGATTAAAGGGTTTATGGTGCAATGTATTCTGTGTGAAATATGTTTGCTATTTTTTTAAACATATTAGTGAACAACCCTTTTTTATCTGAAAATAACGAAAATTACTTATTTTGTAACATGCATTATTATGCTAAACTCTTAGCCTTTCAAGATACATTTCTTTCTGTAATATTAAGCAAATTAGGTTGAGTTTATTGATTTTGAACTGGAGCATTTATGTTTGCAATGGTTTTAAAACATTACTTGGACTGTTTTCCTTTGTAACTGCTATGTTTTAAGGCCTAGAAGCATGATCTCTATATCAAATATCAAATTAAATGCCACAAAATGTCCTTTCATATGGTTAAGGTATCTGCAAAAAAACTATCGGAGTTTCACTGTTGAGAAAAAGTGAAAAACACTCAGGCTACCATCAGTAAAATTGTAAATAAATGGTTAAATGCATTCTTTTGTTTTGTGGTATCCATTACTGTACATCCAACCCAGTTGAGCATAGGTAAACGGGCCTCTGTATGATCAATAGCAAAACCTGCTTATAAATAGGCCAAGGAATCGTGAATTCACTGAAATAGAGAGACAAAACACAAGGCAGAAACCGTGGACTTTTAAGGTGAACATTACTTGTAGGTTGTTAATCTCCTGTAAAATGAATCTGATTAAATCAAACTGTCTCGAACTGTCAGAACTAATTGACTCAAGCCAGACTCGAATTGACTCAAGCCAGATAGGTGACTCGATTCAACTCGAGCAAACTCTGTGACTGTGACTTGACTCAATTTTTGCGATGACAAGTCACTTTTTTACAAAACAGTACTGAATCCGTTGTGAATGAATCGCTATCGGTGCCAAGAAAGTGTTCTTTTAAGCGAAGTTCCTGATCATTTAGCCGGTGCATTTACAATGGGAAAAATCTGTTATTACACCACAAGGGTGTTCCCTTAGGCGACTTGTTCTCTTAGGAGGTGTTCCTAAAATACTGCATTCCCTAATGTTGTTAGCTCATAAGGCCATTTTTGCAAATATTTACTGTACAGGTGTTTCTTGTAAAATGTTATTGTAAAAAAAAAAAACATTTGGAAAAAAGGCAGCCCCGTTTTCAACTTTTTATTTTGCCTCCTGAGCCATAACAGAGCTTGCAGAGGTTCAAGACTTCTTTATTAAGTAACAGCCTCAGCTGATCAAATGAGATTCAGAACCAAGCTGGTAGTTACTTGGAAGAGATTTCTTACAAAAAAAAAAAAAAAAAATGTGATTCTAATTAAATGTCTGATAAACCTTAAGCTAAACCACAAAAACCCAAAAAGCAAGTGACAGTTTCCGGCTTCGACAATTATGGGCATAGCAGTCTTTTTCTAAACTGACTGTGTAACCAATTGATTCTTTGTATTTTTTGGGAGTGAGCTTAAGACTTTTTGGGGAACCATGTTAAAAGAACAGAAGTTCTATTGAAACCCCCTCTTCATACTGTATGACAAACTGCAATCATAATGCGAATTCATCAACAATCGAATCTACCCGACAAAGAAAGATATATTACTACATCTTTACTACAGTAATAAGGCATGAACAATACTTCAGATATGGACCAGTCAGGACTCAAAAGTGCCAGATTCAAGTGAATATATACCCTTCATTGAAAAAACTGTAACAAACATTTGGTGATATTTTCAAGATTCATGTATCATCTTAACTGAAATACCACTGTTAATCACAGAAAACCAACATGCTACTGTATACAAGAATAAAAGCAAAACCTTTATTTACATGCAGTAGTTGTTGATTTCATCAGGAAAACAACTACTGTTTCCATAGAGGAAAGTTCATGGATACCACAGGCTGCTCCATTTGCATTCCATTTCCATTTCCAAACCATGGCAGTGCACATCCACAGTATTCGCTGTTATTAGTTACTGTGATGTACAGCATGTAGCATAGTTCATAATGGGCCTCATTTACGAAAGGGCGGAAAACTTTATGGTGCGTGATAATTGCAATTACTGTGCACGTTAATGATTTCGGTATTTAATACTACAATTTTAGTGTGGGCATTAAAGTTACCGTTTATTAGTGCATATGGAGACCAGACTTTAACCACTGATAGATGCGCTATTTTTCTGGGCTGAAAACTAGTGATTCTTTTTACTGACTCGATTTGTTTGATTCACTCAATTTAGTGAATCAATTAAACAGATTTTTTCGTTTGATTCACTGATTCACTAACGCGAAATAAATACATCTTGCTGAATTACTTGGTTATGAAAATTCATTTGAATGAAAAAATTCTGGCAGCAAGGACCATTTAACTTAAGACTGTTCACTTGGTGAAAAAAAAAATTAAAAAAATTAATTTATATATATATTAGGGTTTTTAATCTTGGCATTTCCTTTTAATCGATTAATCACCCCATCTGGACTATTAATTAATCAATTAATCACACCCATTTGCTATAATATGCAATTGTAGTGAAAGACAACTAAAAGTAACACTTGGTATTAATGCTATTTTTTGCAAGCATTTATTAATGACACCTAACGTTTAACAGGCAACTTTAATTTAACAATTTGACAATAAATGAAAATGTTTACTTGCATGTAATCTGAAGTTAGCCGAAGCAAGCCTTTTAATATAATACATAAAATACTGTACCATGCATTACTGTAAATTTGCAACGGCACTACAACCAATACTGTGTTGGATATGGAGGATTTAAAAGCCCATTTCACAGCAAAACCCCTTATTATTACAGTATACCTGTCTAGCCTTTAAATAATGTAAATGCAATTATGAATAGTAATTGTATTGTTTGTCCAGCTTATTTTTTTTATTATAACTTTATTAAATATTGTATTAAAGATTTGTTTAATAAAATGTTGCACCCTCATTTGTTCGTTTTCTACATTCTGCACGCAGCAAATCACGTAAATGAAACTAAAAGCTAAGCACCCCCCATTTATAAACTGAAGCTGTATCTAAATCTAGATTTTTATTATAATTATATCTGTGAACAAAATGTATCTAATATTAAAACCCGCCGCCGCTATACTTTCAAATGAAGGAGGGCTGTGTGATAGAGGCGTTCGCTACAACAGGTCTGAACCGACACAAGCTCTGGGAGAGTCAATCATCCTGGAGACCCACTGAGTCTGCCATTTACTGTGGAGCTTTTACAATCGCCAGGAAGTCAGAAACATCTATTTTCCAGACACGTCTTGACGTCTGAAAAACACTGTTCTGAGCTATGGCAATATGTTGGTACTCACGCACTGCTTTTTGCTATAACACGTGGATAGACCAGATTAATCGATCAATGATTTTTTAATCGCCACAGGTATGATTAATTGACTAGTCTTTAATCGATTAAAACCCCTAATATATATACAGTATATATATAAAGATGTCAGTATATAATGCTAAGTCTCAATATTTAACTTATGTTCCAAAATATAACGTTTTTTATCAGCACTGAAAAAAACTGTGAAGCTGTGAAAGTGTGAAATAGTAAACAGTACCACTATGAAATGTACCTTTCATGACTTCTGTCTGGACACTTGACTTCTTTTCTCGCACACTTGATAACAATGTTCATTACGTGTTCTAATTCTGCAACTTTTCCAAATAATGCCTGTTGATGCAGAATCCAATGTAAGAAAAAGGGTACTTCTGCATTTCTTTCTTTAATTGTGTCCAGCTAGCCAGTCCACTCTTTTGTCCAGTCATATGGTGCACCCTTAGTTGTAATCCCTTTCTTCCAAGGTAATTCTTCACTTTCCATGGCTTCTTGAAGTTAAAAAAGTCCTTTCCTGTGGTTGTGTTGTTCATGGCATCCACAGCACTTTTCAGAAAAACCTTTCGCTGACTCCATAGCTTCTTTCATTTCCAGTAAACTCAAAATACGTTGCTTTGTGCAGCGTGTCATAGTGACGTTGTATGTTATAATCTTTCATAACTGCAACCGTTGCATCAGACATATTGCCTTGCCGTCAAAATTATTCATTGAACAAATAATCATCTGGCTAACAATTTTGGAATCTTCTCCCTCCTCCTTTTTCTTCGGTGACATCTCCAACTACTTTTTTGTTACTGATTTTAAATTTTGCACCAAGTAAAAAAAATAGTTTAAACAAGCCTTCGCTTCGCTATCCTAATCAAAATTATGTGTGCTGTGTGCGTGAGGAAACAGATCCTGTGTGCTATTTGATTGGCTATTTTACTACCTCGGTGTGAGCTGTGATTGGCTTAATGGGAATGTCACTCATACAATGCAGACTGCACATGTTGAATACGCGTGTTATATTAGAGGCGGGTTGTTTTAAAGAAGAATTCCAAAACGAAACAGTACAATGCTTTTTTTTTTTTACATCCGACAAGGAATACATGTTAAAATTACAAGGTAAGCAGTGCAGTTTCACTTTATGTTGCCTCTGCCTGTCCCCAACAAGTCTTCCAAGGAGTCTGTGACAATGTTATACAGTATGTATACATAAATCTCAAAAGCTAAATCAGTTCCATCTGCAGTTTGTATTTTTATGACTAATTTAATGATGTATTCTAACATGTTTAAAAAAACTTTCAATACCTGTATATGTAAACTTTTTTTTTTTTTTCAGAACAGGACAGCATTTTGCAGCAAGACAACAAACCAACCATTCAATAATGCGCTGTAAGATATAAAAGTGTTTCTGTTTTGCAATGTATAATTTTCAATATATCTTACTATCCCACTGTTCTTACTAAAAGTTGTAAGCGAAACACTGCCTGAACTAAAAGGGTGTTGGTAGGTACCTTAGAATGTTGTGATTATCTGTTGCTGACAGCACGTCTGTACTGGCTCATTCCATAGTCGAAATATGTATCTGCCCTTGTGTTACAGTACCATTACCAAATAGTGGCAGAACCCCTGCATTACCACTGATGTTCCACTGCATGAAGATCATGCTGCCAAGGGATAAGGGGTTAAGAATTGTAAAAGCAAAGGAAGTGGGAGTAGTTACCCTTGTACAGTATATGTAAGCAATAACACTTTACAGGGAGTGTGTTTGCAAAGTCTGGTGCCTTCAACACATCCGACAAGCGTGATATATCACACAAAAACAACACATGAAAACCAACAGTAAGCCAGAAATGGCTGTACAGATATTTTGTGTTTCAAAAGAAAAGCTGCGCGTGTTTTAGGAAAATGCATGTCGGTTTTTTTCTACTGAATAAGTATTAAAACAACCAGTATTTTTATTTTGACCTTTAAAGCTTGAATCTCCCTTTTTGTCTGTGAGTCAGCTGTAGCAAACATGGGGAATACCCCTTGAACCTAAACAACTTAAAGAACTGCTCAGGAGGGCATGTTTATGTTAGGTATCGAAAATATTTCATTACCCTCATCTGAAATGCAGTAATAAGGAGCTTCTTTGTAGTAGTAACAGAAAAGAAATCAAAAGCCAGTTCTCTGAGCTGCTTTGTAGTGCACATCAGTTCAAATACTGTAGTCAGTTTGGTAGCTGATGTCAAAAAGCAATTTAAAGTCAAGTCGATCAACGGGTTGACTAATGCCTTCAAAGTTTACGATTGAGAGTTTAATCCTAGTGTACTAATTGCGCTTGATTGATGGAAAACAGCCATTTGTTTGCTTAGGTTAAATAACATCTGCACCTACAACAGGTACTGTATGTTATTATTTTAACAGTTTAATTCACGTGAGAAGTGGTCCTCCATTTTACCTTTCCATTGCAAACACTGTTAATTCAAACATAAGAATCACAACACAGAAAGCTATTGTTTGTAGTTGGAATTTATTTCAATTGTGGCGCCAATTAGTTTTGTCTAGACTCAAGCATTTCATTGCAATTCAAACACATTATCTAAACCTAATCTGGCCTTCATTGGTTCCTGTTATTGAAAGGTTAATTACCAGATTTTATAAGTAGTCAAGACTTTTAAATAGCACATATAGTAGGGCTGAGACGCACATTCATTTTTTCATGCTTGAATACCATACTCCAGATGATACATCTCTCAGGAGTAAAATAAACCTTGTGGCACTCCATCAGATGACCTTGTAAACAAAGGAGAGAAGCACTCTTGTATAGAATGTGTGTAATTCCTTTCATTCATCATTTTGCAGTGGCTTCCTTTGAAGGATATCTTTTTGATACAGTCATATAAAAGTTCTGTTAAAGGAACAAATATGAACATAATCCTTTTTGCCTTTCAATGTTTGTTCATATATTCAAATATTTGTCTGAAAATGAATATATAGTAACTTCCAACGATAATTTGTTTTCTTCCCTATCCATATTCCTATACCTTTTGTGATGTTTGCTATCCTTTTGAGTCCTGTTGTTGTTCAATAAATTCACGTAATTCTGCAACCCTTTAAACTTTTAAGGTATTACAGCTTCTCAACACCCTCTAATATTATATAACTGACCAATTAGGTGGTTTAAAAAGGCTAAAGGAAAGGTGAATCTAGTCCACTTTACACTCCCCATCTTGCATACCAGTTCTTCAGGTAATGTTTTTTTGTTAATCTACCCTTTTGGTGGAAAGATCTCCCTGAGAGGTTACACAGCCCTTGTATATCACCGTTGTTGGACTGAGTGGAGGGGGATGCACTTACATAAGTCATGCTTAGAGTTTTGCATATATCTTATGAGAACCTACTTTAAATAAAGTTATTGAGTGTCTGCTGGGTGTATGGAGGCTGTCTGTTTGTCTGTTTGCCTGTATGTCTGTCACACTTAATTTCATTTATCTCTCGACAACCAAGATTGTACAATTCTGATTAAAACCAGCTGAAGGCAATCTTTGAGTTCATCAGAAACTGAATCTTGGTGATCTACATGTTTCTGATAATTCATTTTGAATTTACAGCCATGATGGAGATGAATATCACTGATGTGCTTGTCTGAAGTGTATTGGAATTGGAATTGGAAGCTGCTATGTTTTTGACTGTTGAGTTATAAAAAAAAGTATCATCCATTGTTAAAATTGGAAAAATTGAATGTTGGCCCCATGTCATGTAAGTTTCAAAGGGAGGCTAAAGAATGTGGAAAGACGCCCTTTTATTACAAGGTACCACACAATTTGAAAAAAAACCTTGAGAGTAATGACTAATTTTGGTGTGTCTCTAGCACATTATTTAAGGTGCAGTTGTACACGTCCTTTGTTATTTGGCTTACTTGGCAATCATAATTGAATTGTTAATTGTTTATTGTTTCAATTTTTTGTTTTTTTATTATAATAAAATATCTTGGACAAAGCAAATGCTCCAATTAGCCAAAACCCATAATCAAAATTCCCTCCACGCCTGCACTGGTTGGATGGCATGACTCCATCTACGTTTCTTGGTCATCTCATACCCATTTCATAAGTCAATAATGCTCTGTGTGCATTGGAGCTCTTGATTTGTGTTGAAAGCACTCAGCTTTGCCTGTTATACAGCGACCGGACACCTTATTGACTGTTATTAGATTATATAAAGATGTTAAATATTTGAATACTTAATACTAATAGTAATACTAAAAATAAATCTGGAAAGAAAAAACTCAAGAAGTAAAGGAATAAATGCATTCTCTTTTGACAAAACATTTCTTGTCCTGTTACCCAAGACAATTTTGCAATACAATGTTATATGCGTACACTGTAATGCTCTAAATAAGTGCAATTTTCTTATTGTTGTTCATCATCATGTGCCTGTGGAGCAATCAGAGGGCCCTGAACTACAGTACCAATGATGCAATCATTGGCAGTGCAGTGCAAAGCAAGAACTTTTCATTTTGTTATTCAGTGATTTCAGTGTGGTACTTGATACTATTCAATTGATCTAACCAGTGGCAGATCCAAATACATCCTTAAATGATGAAATGAAGGGGACTCTCATAAAACCAACAGACCATGCAAGGGGGCAACAGACCAAGGAACCACACATATTGTATTGAAACAAAACTCCTCCCTTCTCCTAGCAATTTCAACATTTTGGAAAAAATATAGCTTTAGGTTATAATAAACATTTAAACATTCTAAGAATACAAAACAGGTTTTTAAAAAAGTATATTATAGCTAGGGCATCTGATTTTCGATTTTAACCAATAAACACAGTTAAAACACACCCAATAAAAAAGAAAAAAAAGAAATCGGTGTATATCCAATAAACACCGGAAAATCTGTGGAAACTGTTACTCAATTCATGTTGACATCACCCCTTTCCCAGTGCAGTTAGTTATACAATGTCCCTCCTTCCTGACTAGTATTGATTCGTTCTGAGTACTTTAAACCCACCCTAACTACTGAGTGGCAGCAAATTCCTACATTTCTATTGGAGACCCTGCAAACAGGGAGGATTGTACAAGTTTGCGAGACTTCAAATGAGATTACAATTAGAAATGGAGGATTATTCTTGGTAGCAGGATTTGAAGCTATATTACAGTTAGATAGGGAGGATTTACAAGCTTGTGGGATTTAAAACAGAATTACAAATTGTGGCAAGATTTTTAAATTGCATAGACACACAAAAACCCCAGAAGAAAATGTCTGTTACCATAAGGATTTTGTTGTGGAAGACAGCAAAAGAAAGATACTAGTGTTACTATACATATTGTGCCAGGAAAAAAACGCCTAATAATTTTGGAAAGTAACCGAAAACAAAAATCTCATACAGTACATGAAAAGCTGAAAAAATAGATTTCAGGATATCTACATAAAACTTGAAAATACCTACAAATACACACCGAAAAATGAAATTAATAAACACAGAAAAACAGAAGCCCTAATTATAACCTTAAACAAGTAAACAAACAATATGGCTTGTTCCATGGCTGGAATACTAGAAGTAGAAATATATTTTTAGAGGACATTTACAATCTGTTTACATAGCTTGATTGTGAAATAATGGTCTTAGAATTTGGATTTGGGAAAATGATCCAATATTAGTTAAAGGAAGCCGTTCAGAGACATTCTATTAAAACCAGACTGCAATAGCAATTAACTTCCAGTGTTAATGTATTCCTCACACAAAACATTGGGATTACACTAACCAGGAAGATAGCATGGTCATTATTAATAAAATAACCTAATACTAATAAATATAGTCGCCTTAAAACTCATAGACTTATATTATCAAAGCCCTTTCCAAAAACTTACCTATTGAAAAGATAAAATAAAAATCAAGTGTAAAAAATGTCCACTGACAGCACCTGTCTGTCTCTTGAGGGAACAGCCCTACAACAATGGTGTGCTTCAAAATGAATGGCCAGCACCTGTGCACTGCACAACAGCCATAGGTGTGCTGAATTAACTGTGTGGACTACACCATTTTATACAGGGTGTCTCTTTTGTGGGCACCACAGACTGTCCATAAGGCATTAAATGATTAACTTAAGAAGCTAGGAACTAGTAACTTCCTTGAAATAGAAGACCTTTTCATTAGAGATAAGGAAAATATTGGAGGATTAATGGCAAACGTTAAGTTAGCAACTGGTGTTTATTCCAAAAGCGGCTGTCAGTCACTTGTGTTTTTAATGATCCATTATATAACCTTTATATATTGATGGAAAATCAAGAAATTAAAAGATGTCAATAACACCTTAAACATTAAAACCCTAAACTTTTAAAAGATATATCGTGTATAGCCCTGTAAAGCTCCCTGTGTACTGTTCTGGTCAATAACAGCTTACTCTCTTGCTCCATTCAGTGTGTGTATTCATTGAAACCTTTCAGAAGGGTGACAAGGTAAAACCATTTGCACATCCCTCGACAACATTTGGCTTTAAGATCCCTTAATGGACAATAGCAGAGGTTAACATTGTATTTCAAATTCAGTGCCCTTTTTAGAGGTTGGTTAATTGGTAATTGGCCCCCTGACCCACCAGGACACAGTTAAAAGGATGTGTATGTATGCTTTATATGGATTCAATAAAAGTACAATGGTCTTTGGCTGTACAACGTGGATTACAGATGCTTCAAATTAAGGGGCACCCACTATAACTTAAAACATGTAAATGTCTCTGGCTAGAAGCAGGTTTAAAAAGCACCTTGTTATATTGCTGCACTATACCAGCACATATGAAAATGTACAGAAAACATTTGTTAGGCACTCCCCACGTACTGGAGGGAAATACTTATATGAAGTGTTTAACACAGCGGCTAACTCACAATTTACCCAAAAAGGGGATAGTGCACCTTCTAAAAACAGAGAGGCAGGCTTGCTGGATTTTTGGCAGAACCCCAGGATGGCTGGGCTCCGAGTCTGCATAAACAGTGTGGGTGGTGACCATGCTGTGGGGCCCAGCTATAAGGATCTGAATTACTTGCCCAAAAATATTTATAGCATTAGCTAATGCAAGAGGAGCCACATCGCAATAGATCCTTTCCTGCCTAATTGCCAAAGTACAAGTGTTCCCATCTCTCTGCTCCAAGTGTTGGTCTTTTTGCTCCAAGCAGCTTTAAACAAGGGAAAAGTTCAATGACCTCCCTTAATATCAGCTGATGTTGCCAGCCTGGGGAAGGTATGACAGGAATGCATTGATGTGGGCACAAACAATCTGACTTTGTGCTGCAGAGTGCTTTATATGGGAAAACTAGCCACCAGCAGGGAGAAATAGGAGTTTGAGGGCTCCTGGAATAACCACCTTAGCAATTTCGAGTCTGTCCACGACAATCATTGCTAACCACCATGCACCATGCACCTAAAACAAACTGCTCTGGGAACAGTGACAAGTGATTCTGATGAGCTAATATCATTTTGAACTAGGCCTGTCATCTATTGCTTATTTTAAAAAATGAGGGTACATTAATTTCTTTTTGAAGTTGCAATTAAAATACTTTACAAGTGGTCTTATTTTGTTACTTGATGATAGCCTAGAAGCTGGTACAGTTCAAATTTCAAACAGACACAAAACCAGCAGCACCATATTAAATGGCAGCATGGGCTGAAAGAAAAGACTGTAATTTGTGCAATATAACATTGTTTTATTACTATTGTTCTCTTTATTCTAAGCAGCCCTGAAGTGGGGGCTGAAGAGTACCTACAATATGTACTTTATTGTCAATACTTAACTAATTAAATAAGTTGGACTGTGTGACAGAGAGAATGAATTCTAGTCAACAATCTCCTTCCCGACCTGTAAGGGCGCTGTGTAACAGGAACAGTGGGCCTCGGACTGGATGGTTTGGCAGTTCATTCCAGGGTCAGTCAGAAGCTGGCCATCCAAGAAGGGGATGGAGTCACAATACCAAAAGTCATCGCCTTAATGCAGTAAGCGATGTGTCAATCATGGATTGGAAGATACGTGATAGCACTCGCTACCGAAGGGGCCGGTATTGAAGGTATATCAGGGGATGTGGCCAAGCAATCTGTTCCTTGTGTTATTGTTACGAGCGGACCGACAAGGAAAACCAGTGTACTAACCGTGAGTGTTTGTTTGTTTTGTCAAGTCTAGTAATTATTTTGTTTGTCATTGCTAGACGGCTAAACTCTGGGAGCTGTAGAGAGACGCCAGTAATAAACCCGGACTACACTTCACCTCTGTGCACCACTGCATTTCACCACCTGCACCAAGAGCACTTATTCTGGACTTTGTGAACGTGCTGTGTTTGTGTGTGTGTTTATTCGTGCTTTATTATTTTGGAACTGAAATCCGGTTTACGAACGGAGTGATACACATTGTTGTGTAGAGCCTGTTCTTTATTATTTAAGTGATGCAGGCACACAACCCAGCCTATTAAAGAGCTGTTTTTCACCGTGAACTGTCTTTGTGTCCATTATTACTAAGCACCGCATAACCTCTACAGCTGCGCATTGCAAACCACTTTGCCACAGACTGTAATGGTAATTTTTACAAAGTGACACTGTGCCTTTGAGAAGGGAGGGGGAGTTTAGAGTAACTCCACCCACAAATATGTTGGTGCTGCCTTATGATCTAAAAGACATCCATTTATAGTGCCCACAGCCTGCATTACTGGAATGTAGTGGTAGCAAGGGATATGTTCACCCCGGTGAAGATGGCACTACCCTTGGCAAAGAATAGTAGGCGGATGAGTGGCTTACTTAGTGTGGTTTACTGTAACTACAATTTCCGTGCTCTGAAACTGCAGTTTGAATGTTATCACTGTATAGTGAACTACAGTGTTCCCTCTTTATTTCGCCATCTGACTTACACATCAAGACTCTGTCAACATGGCCTAAAAGTGAATTAACCAAAAAGTGCATTACCAAATGGTGAAAATATAACCCATACAAGATTACAGTGGTATACCATGATAAGCACAGAAATGTTTAGTAAAGTACAGTAAATCATGATATACAGTAAGTGCTTGGTATACACTTTGAAAAGGGCTGCACTTGCCTTGCAATTTAAACTGATTTATTTTTGTTTTTCATATAGGCAGGAGATTCCAAAACCATCTCAGTTCTGACATCTGTCAGCAAGATTTTCTTTTTTTTATTTTTATTCTCCTCCAGAAATATTCAGAGCCTGGCACTTACGGAAAACAGTAGGGAAGTTTATGAGTACAAAGCAGATTCATTAACAAACCAGACTGTGGTTCCATCTCAAGTCATGACTTTGCCAATGGTGAGGCTAACCTCAACCCAACCCCGTCCCCAATGGTTTGGATATTGGTGGGAATCAGCACCTCTTTTCATAAATCGCACAATTAACTTCAATCCTGATTTACGATGATGTTTCCACGAGCCCTTTGCTGTCATGCAACTCAAGCTGTAAACATTTCTTTTTCACAACATACTCTGACAGGGAGGGGAGTTGGTTGAAGAGCAATCATTTAAAATTATGTCAGAATTTGCTTAGAACCAAATACAGTTGAAATTTTACAATTTGTAAAAGGGTGGTCAGATTATCCTAGCTTTACCCAAAATGAAAATACATGCACCACAGATAACATAATAACATAATATCTTTCTACTATTAATTACAGTGATTTACTTTACACTGATTCTTTTTTTTTTTTTTACTATGCTTGAATACTTGTGCAACGTGTAAGAACTTTATCCTCAATAAGGTGTTTTTTTTCATTTTTTCTTAAAGGGGGGCTACGTTAATCACATGATACTGTATGAAGTAAACAATTGCACTACATACCTATCTATATCTTGGCAGTTTTCATTTTAACTTTAATTTTGTATTCATTTTCTGCTAATTAGACTACCTCTATAATGTTTTTGTTGTGAAAATATGTGCACACATAGACACTACCTCCAATAAGTATTGGGATAGACCCCTTGACCAACAAGCATGTTACAGTAGTAACATACACCACCCATCACGGCTTTACATACAAAACCACAGCTATCAGTAGAGTAGATCACTATGACTTGCACTCTACATGTAAAAATATAAGTAAAAAATGTGGATGGACAGAAGACAGGCAGGCAAGTCCTTGTTCTATCCCCAGTGCTTCCAATAAATGGTGTTAATTCTTAACTAGAAACCATTCAGTATGGTGTACAATTAAACTTTTTAAATGGTGGCTGATGTATATTATATGTGTTTCAATACACTCTAACGTTTTCAAAGACTACCAAAAATGGAAGATTAGAAAATCTTAGCATAAAAAACTAACGTATTCCTTTATTTATTTACTTATTTATTTATTTTTAATCAGGGAAAACATCAAAGGGGTCTAATTCATTGATCTAAACAGTTGCGAATCGAAATATTGCCGCTGCCACTTGCTATTTCACCAACTTTTAAAAGATAAAAGTGCACTAGAGACTACACACACTGTTTGCTTTCACAAAGTCCCCTTCTTTTAACCATAACAGTGGTGTTTAGATCCTCCACCTTTTAAAATCAATGGAATGGGCCCCACTGTCTTTGTTTACAAGATTAACCTGGCAAATGGAGGTGTTTTCATATATCTGTGACGCATTCATCTAATAAAACCTATGACAACTTTTAAAACATTTAATAAAGCCGTCATCTCTGAGCACCATGTAATCCTTAGTGAATAGTCCAACTGCTTTACCTAAAACACTTACACCTGTAATGTAATTACTCAGAATGTTATGTACTACTTTAGTTAAGACAGTCATGTGAGTCTCTTCAGTGTATCGCTGAAAGTACTGCATGTAAAACGCCAGGGAGGGCCCCAATTTCATAATTTATGTAGATGTGGCGAAAAAGGGTCAAAAGTTCGGCATCTTGCCCTAATCGATGAAATACAATGTGTTCTGAAGAGCCCTGTGTACATGTAAAAAAAAAAAAAAACTATATTGTGTTAAAAAAATCTTCTATTTTCCTCTTTTCACTTTTCAGGGGGATTACCATAAAGGTCAACTATCGATTGCTCTGTGTTCATGATAACAGTAAACAATCTCAAGAGCACCGTTCGTATGAGTTGGGGGATTTTTTTACTTCATCTTCATTAGAGTCAAAACAAGCTGGTATACAGAAAAAGCCCAGGTTTTCTGTATCAAAATAAAAGCGTTTAAAATCAAAAGAATGTCCTTACTTTCAGGATGACCTTGATGACATGGAGACAGGAAGCCTGTGGCTGAAGAATGGTACTGAATATGGATTATTCAGATATACTCGATTGATCTGCTGTCATTTCTGATTAACACAGTCAAAACTATGGCATATTACCAATCTATAAACTTTGGTTTGCCATCAGCAACAATTACTACGTGTATATCATCAAGTGCCACCATGCCATCTCAAAGTTTCCACTCAGCTGTAAACTTTCATTTCCAAACTTCATAATTACTAGTGCAGGTGAACATCACACTGTATTAGGGTCTACATACATGCATCCAAGATGATTGCAATGTGCACTCCAATACAGTAAGTAGCCTACAGAAGGTGATAAAACAGTTCATTGTAGAAGGTTAATGTGACTTCTGATAGAGTTGACCTACTTCTAGAAGACAGCATTGTGGCATCCTGACAAGGCAACTGGGATGTGCCTATGCTGTATCTGATTTCTGACTATCAAATAACTTACATTTACAATATTGACAATCCACCACCTTTCAAAGGCTTTAAAAACTTTTAAAAAGAATAACCTTTGGGGTTGTGATTGGTTTGTGACTTGACTGTACTACTGAGAGCCATCAAAGTGTCTCACAAGGCGCAGTAAATCAGAAATAGGAAGTAATCAGCTATTCCAGCCCCAGGTCAGATACAGAAGGATGTAGATTATGCAGTTTATCTCCCGATAGGGGTATAGAGGGATATGAAAGTCTCCCCTACCACAACGCAAGGACAACACAACTCTGGGCAGCTTACAAGCAAGCCCGCAAGCACGGGTGGCCAATTGTGTGCCGGCCCCTGGGAGCTCTCATCGATGGTCGGCAATGGAATAGCCTGGATTCGAACCGGCGATGTGCAGGCTGTAGGGCGCATCCTACACTCCACGTGGAGCGCCTTTACTGGATGCGCCACTCAGGAGCCCCTGGACCTAGCATTTTTTACAGTGAGATTTCCTTTTCATTATTTTATTGGTGCTATTTAACTTGTTGCATGTGTTTTTGTGTCTGTCTGTCTGTGTGCAAGTGGTTGTTTGTCTGTGTACATTTTTCCGACCATAGTTTTTAAAAACTCACGAATTGAGACTTGAAAACTTTATTGGTCACTTGAAACAGTGGAGTGCAAGACAAGATGAAGTGCTGTAATTAGAATTCTGCTTTTTCTTATTTGTTATATAAATGTAGCTACTCTCAGCTTCTCTCTGGAATAGTCTTTTAACATGGGTCTTTTAACAAAACAAAATACAATATACACTATAATGTCTGTTTAAAAATGAACTGCAATGATGTTTATTTAAATGGAATGATTATATTTAATGTACAGTACAATATGGTTATAACCTAATTTGAAGTTACATCCTGTGGCGGAGTGTCCCGCCCCTATATATATGTGTGCTGTTTTATTATTATTATTATTATTATTATTATTATTATTAGTAGGCCTCATCCTTACCCTTCTGGGTGTCAAATTCAAAACTAGCACAAGATGAAGCAGTTATCCAATAACCATCACTATGTAGCATTGCAAATCAGTCAGCTTTGCCTTCTGCTTATGAATGTCTTCAAACCTTATCATGTATTTAACATACACTGTACAGTCGCAGACAAATGTATTGGCACCCTACGCTTATTATACCATAATTCAGATTAAGGACAAGCATTTCTTAAACTTTAACCACGTTTTAAATAAACAAAAAGCAAAATACACAATTTCTAGTAATTTAACAAATAATCTTAATACAAAAAACAAAAAAAACTTATTTAATTTTAAGTATTCAATCATAACAAAAATATCAACACTCCTGCTTTAGTATTTTGTGTGTCCTCCTTTTGCTTTTATTACGGCTTTCTGGCATTTATGATGTTTCTTAACCAGTGTGTTACATCTTGTTGGTGAAATCTGGGCTCATTCTGTCTTGCATATTTCCTTCATTTCAGACAGATTGGATACACAATGCTTGGCTACAGTTTTTTTTTTTTTTTAGCTCAACCCAAAGCATTTCCATTGGATTGAGATCTGATGATTGCAAAGGCCATTCCAGAACTTTTATCTTTGTTTTCTTCAAGAATTCCAGTTACTGGTATTTTACACCCAACCCTTCAAGAAGCCCTTATTTCCTTAATCTGTAAGCCTGATAAAGACCCCACCTTGTGTGGTTCGTATCGCCCCATATCGTTAATAAATGTAGATCTGAAGATTCTAGCACTCGCTCTCAGATTTGAAAAAGTCCTACCGTCTTTGATCAATGCAGACCAAACAGGGTTTATTAAAAACAGGATGTCCGGCAATAATTTAAGGCATTTTTTTATATTATTCATGAAGCCAGGCACTTGGACGGCTCAACAATAGCAGTCTCACTCGAAGCAGAAAAAGCTTTTGACCGCGTGGAGTGGGATTATCTTTTCAATTTGGTCCCTATTTTGGAAATAGGCTCAGTACTCTTTATAATAACCCTCAGGCCCGAGTCGGCACAAATGGAGTGGTCTCCAGCTCGTTTTCTATCTCACGCGGCACCAGACAGGGATGTCCATTGTCCTCTTTACTATTTGTGCTGGCAACCGAACAATTAGCTGAAAAAATTAGGTCTAATCCAAATATTACTGGCTTAGATATAGGGAACAAAATTCACAACATTTCTTTATATGCAGATGACATCTTATTATTTTTGGCAAAACCAGGGACCTCATTGGAAGCTCTTTTAGAAATTATTGAAGACTTCAGCAAGTTTTCAGGATATGAGATCAACTGGTCTAAGAGTGAGATCCTCCCCCTCTCAGATTGGAGGAGCTCTTTCTGTTCAAAATCAAACCTAATGGAATAAGACATCTGGGTATTTACATAGATAGACTCCTTAATAATTTATAGTTAAATGACATGCCACTAATGGTTAAAATCGGCAAAGATATAGCTGGAGATATTGGCCGACTCTACCACTATCATTAATAGGTAGACTGAATGCAATAAAACTGAATGTGCTGCCTCAAGTTCTGTATTTATTTCAATCTATCCCCATGCCAATTCCCAAGTCCTTTTTTTTAAATTACCATACTTGAATTATAATGTTTTTGTGGAATAATAAGATCCTTAGAATAAAAAGACTTACCTTAACTTTGCCATACAAATAGGGAGGACTAGGTCTCCCAGACCCACAACTGTATTACTAGGCTGCCTAACTTAGACCTTTCCATCAGTGGTTTAGAAATGATAGCCCTCCTGCATGGACATACATTGAAAGTCATATTTTTAAACTACCTGACCTTTCCTATATTCCATATTGTTTTAATTTCAAAACAACAAAAACATGTTCAGACAATCCAATTGTACTTCAGTCCCTTAATATCTGAGAGGAAACGGATCATTTTATCAAGGCAAGATCAAGTATCTCACCCCACACACCTATTTCTCAAAATGGCAATCTACCACAAGCCCTAAGTGACCAAGCTTTTAAACTATGGGCACAACAAGACATTCAGAAAACAGGTGATCTGTTTCAAAATTCTACTCTCTTGCCCTTTGAGGAACTTAAAAATAATTTTAAAATTCCGGCTACACATTTTTTTAGATACTTACAATTGTGGCATTACATTCAATCAATGCAGAAAGGCTCTCCAGCCAAGCTTAAGTACTCATTTTTAGAAGCCCTGTTACTTAAACCATCTCCTGTTAAACTCCTCTTGAAGTCCAGTCAATACTAAATATCTAAAAGTTAAATGGGAAAAGGATGTGGGAACCCCAACTGTGGATGAGCAGTGGCAGGATATATGTGAACTATCCCAGAGTTCCTATATCAATACAAGATATAAACTTACACAATTCAAATTCCTACACAGAGCCTACCTAACCCCTATAAGACTACATTTGTTTAAGAAGTACTATTCTTCCTTATGTACAAGATGTAAGTGCCAGGAGGGCACCTTTTTCCATATGATATGGGAGTGCCCCAAACTTCAGCCTTGGTGGCTTGCAATAAGGAGGTTCTTAGGTACGGTTTTACAAAAAAGTGATGTAAACTTAACCCCATTATCTGCTGTACCAGGGGATACCACAGACATGAATTTCCCTAATCTCAGAATAGTTTTTTTGTTTGTTTGTTTTACACTAGAACCGTCGGATTTTTGAACTACCTAGAACCACCATATGGGTCACTCTGACCCATACATTTTTAAACCGCTTCGTTATGAAAATTAAAGACATACTATTGGCTACAACTGAAAAGTTTTATTCATGAACATCATATCTAACATATGCATCGCAGAAACACTGTATTTAAATGGAAAATAAAGGCTTTACTTTTAAAATTAGAGCATATACAGCACAACTACAAACAGTGAAAAAATATAATAGGGTACATGTACACACAAAACTATAAAACCGAAATCATTGTTTCTAATACTACATAAAAAGAAAATATAATTCTATTCCGGTATGACGGCTGCATTGTACTCTATGGAGGAGAGTACAAGCCTGCCAGCTGACTGTGCCTGCATCCAGGAGCTGTGTTGTAAACACAGACGCAGTTCCATTGAACACTATTGTGTAAACACGTGTAAACTGGTACATACAAACCTGTAAAACCAAAATGTTTTTTTTTTTTCTCTAAAGGTAATATAAAAAAGAATATATAACATACATTTCATATTAGGCACACAAGTAGTTATCCTACCTGTCATTTCAGTTTGCTGTATGCATCTGAGTGCAGCTTGCCATATTCCAATCAAAATGACTACTTTCAAGATTAAATATTTCCTTCTGATATATTCTCAGTTGCATTTGTGGAACAAAATGAAGGATTGTTGTCTCTAGGTACATTGAAAAATAAGCAACTAGACTTCACTAAGTTTGCATCTTGACAAATCCACAATCATAGCAATCTCTGTCTCATAATCGGTCTACAAACAAAGAAAGGCTTGAAATAAAATAAAAACACATGTGCTAGGAGGAGGGGGCATGTCTTGTTTGCTGCATTTACAAAAAATATAGAATATCTTCCGTTATATTAAAAAAAGACATATATTGTTATGCATGGGTCACATTGACCCACATGGCGGTTCTAGGTAGAACTGTTTATAACTATCATTTTTGCGATTCTGGCTATGAAACGCTGTCAGGTTATTTAATTCCTATATTTAGGAAAAGTCAAAAACGGACATACACATACGATTTACAACGGAAGAGTAATTAACATTTTAAATGCAAAATGGGTCAAACTGACCCGCATGGCGGTTCTAGTGTTAACTATAGTGTTAAATGGAACCACGCAGACCCTCCCACTATTTCTCAGTGGATCCATTAATTAAATATTTGTATGCTCATGGAGAAAATGTTTTGTTTTGATACATGGCTGCGTTCATTCGATTTTCAATCACATGAATGTCTCCAGTCCCTGATCTGCTAAAACACCCCCATATCATGATCGAGCCACCTCCATATTTAATTGCAGGTACAAGATTTTCTTCACTGAAGACTTTCCCTTTTTTTCTCCAAACATACTGTGGTTCATTTTTGAGAAGAAGTTATATTTAGTCTCATTGGACCAGAGAATTTTGTTGAAAAATGCTTCATATTCCTGTTAATATTTCTTGGCAAATTTTAGATGGTTTGTTTTATGAATTTTCTTTAAAAGTGGTTTGCAGAGAGGTCTACTCTTTTGTGTTTGGATGCTTCTAAATCGTTCTTTAAGTTCTTGGTTGTTAATCTTGGATTTTCCTTAGCTGCTCAGACAATTCTCCTACTTGCTGTATCTGTAATTTTCTTTGGAAGTCCACTTCTTTCAAGCGTTTCAGTTGAATTTGTTCTGTGGTACATCTTGATTATTGCCTTGATTGTGTATTTTAGTATTCCATATTTCTTTGATACTCTTCTGTAGCCATTTCCTTTGGTGTAGTTTGCTACGAGTGTTTTTCTTAAACGTGAATCCAACTCCATTGGCTTGACCATCTCTGCTGTGTTGCCAAAACGTTCTTCAACAGATGTTGGAAATAATTACCTCTTTTTCTGGCTATTGACTTTATAATGCAGCTTAGTCTCTATGTAATGGTTTTAAATCAATGACTATTTTTTTTAATTAGTTCTATTAATATTTTCCAGACTTTTGTGTAAAGGTGTCAATACTTTTGTCATGAACAAATATTTTAAATTCCTTAAGAGCTTTTTTTAAGATTGTTTAAACTACCAGAAATTGTGTATTTTTGTCTGTTTATTGTCCCATAAGCATGCCCTGTAGTATTTTGCATACACAGTGATATATCATTTGGAGGACTTTAAAAAAAGTCCTCAAAAAAAAAAATTAAAATAAAAATAAAAAACCATTACAATTCTGGGAAATCAAAATGTCCCAGTCATATTTATTTCACTACGGTTCCATTTTATTCATCTTTCAACTACAATAAACAAAATATACTTCCTGGCAAGTACCTATCCAGGCAAGTAAGTTGGGGAACCCAAACTGTTATTTAATATATTTGAAAGGATGTTAAATTTAACTTCAAACTACTACATTATTTTTAAGACTTATGTCAAGATCTTTATTCAACTATAAAATGCATACAATCCAAATATCTGCATTGTACTGTATAACTATGTGATAACTGCTAAAGCAATAATAAAACTAAAAGTTGCACACTGAGAAAGAGTGGTGTGTTTCCAAGGTACAATACTGTTGGTTGTTTTTCATTTTTGTTTTCAAAGGGATACGATGTATGTGGCTGAATAAAATGTTTCCTTTTTGAACGCCTCCTTGTCCTCCCCCAATTTCAGTTCAAGGAAACCTATTCCCCAAATATGCTGGTCTATCTGTCACTCTTTGTACACTTTGCTTTGTTTTTATATATCTTGAAAGGACACCTGACTCAATTTCATAAAGGGCCATTCAGGTTTAACTGTTTAGTTTAAAAAAGATTGCCCAACAACACTGAAACGGCTGGGTTCTGCAAAGTTTTGTTTAATTTTTGTTTAAAGACAATTTCCTTGTTAGACATTTACTTGGCTTAGTCTTACCACTCTCATGATCTTGTAACCTAAACAAGTCAATTCAAATATAATGAATTGAGATATCTGAAGCTATGTCATAATTCAGAAAATACACAGCCACCACTTGCAAAGAAAAATACCCCAAAACAGTACCATACAATATTAAAATTGTATTTATTCACTACTTCTAGTTTTATAGCAAGTTTAATACTATGTATTTAACAGACTGATGTAAATCGCTCTTCTGTAGATCAGAAAGCTAGTCTTCAATAAATTACTGAACATTCATTTAAATGAAGAAAATTTGATTTGATGTCAACTAAATGACACATGAAAACTGTTCCACCTTTGCAATGCAGTCCTACAATATATGTAATAAAAGGGCCCGATTCACTAAACATATTCTGTATTTAAAGCCTGTTTGTAAATGTCAAGAAAGGTTTCATGAATGCCAAAATGCATTTGATCAATGAAGAATATAGACTGTGAACTATTGCACAAGCTCACCATCCCAGGTTATCAGTGGAATTAAATTAGTTGGACCACCAAGCACTCCTGTGTTCAAACATCAGCAGCAGGAAGGAGTTCTAAAACAGTGGCACCACAAGAGAGGAAAAAAAAACGATCAACCAGAACTTTCCAAAACAGATAAAACCCTGTCTATTTCTGTATTTGACAAGGATACCAAAAATGTAAGTTCCAAATACAGATACACATTTGCTAGGATGTTTGCATCTGTCAGACCTGGTAATGTACAGGACGACTAAATGGTGTAATGACAGGCAAGTGCAGATTAGCAGCACAGTAGCAAATATGAACCCCTTTTCCTTAGTAATCAGCACAAAACTGTGTTCCTCCTTAACAACTGTGTATACTGTAGCTGTGTAAATCATACACTGTAACAGCTGCTTACCATTAAGAGCCCTGTAGTTTAGAACTAGAGAGCATGCTGATATTAAATGTGCTGCATCTGAGCACTGGGGAAATCCAGAAGGCCTTTTAAATTAAAAAATATACTGTATATATATACATTTATTATTGATGCAAAACACCAGACAATTGATGAATTTGCCACGACTCTCTCAACATGTGTAGACTAAAAATACATTATAGACACTCCATTATTTTTTTTAAATTCTTTAAAAATGTGTTTGGGCAATTATTTAAATGTTACTGAATTGCTTTGATTGCACGAACAACATGAAACAGCTGGGGTTTGGATAATACTAAATTTTGGGATAACAGTGTTTTCAAAACACAAGAGGCAGCTGCACTACAATAGTTTTCTACTGTAGTATGGACTGAATGGCAAGGGCTGTCATGATTTAATTTACAGAGGGTTATGGGGAAGCTTAAATGACACCACAGTGCCTGCCTGTAGCCAGTATGGCTTTTCATAATTCAAAAGCACCGGTTTTAAAGAAACAAAAAGAATAAACAAAAACAAGAAGAAGAAGAATGGTGGAACCTGTAAAAAGGTGTGCTGGCTATCCTTTATGATTTGTAACAATGTGGGGCAGTATGCCACAGCAACTTTTCATCCTGTCCAAAGTTTGAGCCCTGCAGTACCTCTTTATTTTATTTGCTTATTTAGCAGACACCTTTATCCAAGGCGACTTACAGAGACTAGGGTGTGTGAACTATGCATCAGCTGCAGAGTCACTTATAATTACATCCTACCCGAAAGACGGAGCACAAGGAGGTTAAGTGACTTGCTCAGGGTCACACAGTGAGGCAGTGGTTAAGGTGGGATTCTGGTTACAAGCCCTTTTCTTTAATCACTGGACCACACAGCCTCCTTGTGTAAATAATGCCTGCAATTTACACCACACACACACACACCCACACTCCCACACACACACACACCCCTACACACACACACACACACACACACACACACACACACACACTTACACCTCTGAAGCAAAATCCTCATCTGTTACTGTTACAATATCCTGGAATTCTCAATTGTCCCTCCCAGTACAACTGCCATGGAACAAATAACCAAACTACATCAAACAGCCCTCAGAAGTCCTTCACATTGTCTGTACAGTTACAATTACCTGACATCTGTTATACTGGCAGGGCTTCTCCTAAGTATTCCCCATCCTGTATAGTACCATGCATTTGATTTTACCAGGTCTCTCAACTATTTCCATCGGCTTTGGTGGTTTGCTCAATTGTTCAACCATTTTTCTCTGATAACAAAACACAAGAATATCAAAAAGGCTGAGATTATTGTTTCAGTACTGAGAATCCGTAATATGAATGATTTAAATTGCAATTGAACAGACAAATTTATGATGAATTTGGCTGGATACCTTGTCTGTGGGTGCTGACAGCTATCCGCAATGTTGGCCGACTAGCAGATACACGATGACATCATGTAGTCTAGTGCCATGGATAGGAAGTGGCTGATAGGTCCACAGACCTCCCCCCACAGACAAAGCACACTGCGAGGTGGTGGCAGGAGAGGAGGAGGCCAAACAAAAAAGAAGTGACATGAATTCACTGAGTTTTTATGGCGCTTGGGTATGATGTTTTGATTAGTGGGTGGATTCTCCTTCCAGAAATACAACCAAGTTTTCCATGTGTTGGACTGAGCTGTCCAAAATGAGGCATTTTGCTGCATAGTTCAGGCTTACAGTTTCTTATTACACAGTCAACCCTCCAACAAGTCCACCCTTAAAAACAATATTGGTTTGCTGTAAAACAACTCAAGTTTCTTCAGTTAGGTAGGTAAGGAGACACTTTAGTAAACGATTTGCAGGTATGAAGATTTAAAGTGATGTAATGTACAAAACTGACTGTTATTTAGACTATAAAAACAATACACACAATACATACCACAGAGGTTCTAAAAATGTTTGTGTGGAGTTAAAATGAAAAGTTACAGCAAACTAACCTGTTCTGTACCCACTGCTTCAGACTCTTTTTAGTCCTAGAGTGGATGTTTTCCATTTTTTTCTGCTCCCTTAAACTAAATAATCAGCTGCATTCAGTGAAAGCTTTTATTCTGTCAAAGCCTTACATCTCTGTAGCTACTGCGTTAATGACTGAAGTAATGATACCTGTTGTAGCAACATAACAAGAAACATGCAACAAAAGGTTTATTTTATTGAGTTGAATATTTTGTAAATTATGCAAGTGGAAGAATTTTTTAGAATAACTTTACCCGATAACTTTACCCAGTCCAGATGGCTGCATGGTTCCAGACTCGGGATACAAGCTGCCCTAAACCTAATGACAAGCTTTAGCTCTTGAGAGTAATATTCGGGATTGGATACATACGATGAAATACAAGAAGGCACATCGACCATACTGGGGTCTTACATTGATTTAGGAGCAGGTGGAGTCGTATTTTAGAAGTGTTAAACAGGGCCCCCTCACAAAGCTGCCCTGGCTGTAGTTGGTCTAACATTCTGGAACACTGCACAATGGATTCTGGCAGAAAGTGTAGGTTATCAGAGCTCTTTATCAAGCAGGCATTGAGTTTCCTCGCTTTAAACCTTATCAAGTATCATCAAAGGAAACTGCTGGGGGAGCAAAAGACTGAAGCAAATTGAAGCCACCACCACCACCACCATCCAATATGCAATCTTAAAAAATAAAAATGCTTATTTTCTGTTAGATGATACCCTTTCTGTAAAGGGGTAATGATTACGGACCTCTTAGGACAGTTTTATAAGCATAAACTTTGTAAATCCTTCACCATTTTGCTGTAGATCATTCTGTTTTCCATCAAATGCATTCTGTCACCACCCAATAAATGTAGATTATTAGTTTGATTTAAAACAGTTTTAGTAGGGGTCCCCAAGTGGCTCATCTAGCTAAAGCCCTGCCACTGGGAGCGCAGGATGAGTCACACAGCTTAGAGGGCACCAGTTTGCGTCCAGGCTGTGCAAAGAGGCCAAACTTTGCTGGGGACTCTGATGCTCCTGGGGTGAGGGATGGGAAACCGGCAAAGATTGCTTCTCCTCATCGTTCAACAGCAAACCCTACTGGCCAGACACCGAACACATTCAGAGTGGATAAAAAGCAGGGCTGATCTCTGTGTAGGGTTATGATTTCAACAGGTTGTCCCTAGGAACTGCAGATATATATTCTGACAGTTATAAGGTATAAGCAAATAGTGACTTGTGTTCTTTTTGAGGTATTACAAGAGCTTTGCTGGGTAGGTGGATGGACTGACTCATTTTGGTAAAAATAGGGGAAGGTAATGGAAAAAGTGAAAGATATCCAACCTCCTGTGTTAAGTAAGGAAAAATACTGTCAAGGTTGGTGTTACAAATCTTTATTGTATATATCTGTGGGTCATTGTTGTTATGGGTCCACAGGGAACTTAATTCCATATTAGAAAAGCACAGCCATTTCAATTCCTCCTCCCCAGTCAGTGACGCCTGTGACGGAGGTAAGATGTTTTTCAAATGATCTCTGTTGTTCTTTTGTAAAATTATTATTTTGTAATAATGTCAGGTTTAAATGTGATTATTAATTAGTTGTATATTGTAATATTGGATGGTAAATGTTTATAATAATTATTTTTATTTATGTAATTAGATTTATTTGGTTGGGGAAAATTAAATGCCAAAGTTTTATATATTAAAATTAATACATGTTATTGGTCTTAAATATAGTAAAGGGTAATGGGAACAACAATCAGAAGATATATAAAGTGACAGTTAGGCATGAATTGTGCTGGAATCTTGTTTAAATGTTAGATTTTTGTTTTTATTTTCTGTTTGGGCCTAACCACCTGTGCACGTGGATAATGCACCTGAAGGAAGGCTATGTGGATGCAGCGTGGGCGTTGTGTGGGAGGCCTAGCACATGTGCGCGGGCTGGTGTTTCTTTTTTTATTTTGATGTTATGTTTGTGTGAAAGGTGATTGGTTTCCTCTCTGATTGATATAGGTGGCTGTGTTGTGAGAGGTGACTACTCATTCCTTTCATCTTTAATGTTCACAATGAGGGTAAATTCATTTGTATTATCTCCTTTTATTCCTTTTATTAATCATTTCCCATAATGTGAGTTTTGTATATATGTTTGTGAATGTGGTTTGCATTTTTGTTATTTGGTATAAAATTGTATTTAGTATAGTAATGTTATGTAGATTATATTTTGGTTTTATTTTGTATATTCTAATTTTGATGGTGTTCAGGAATACATCACAACCCAGTCAGTGATGCTTGTGAAGGAGGTAGCTGTGTTGTGAGAGGTGACTACTCATGCCTTTCATGTTTTATGTTCACAACGCAGGCAAAATAAAGGAACGCAGAGAACCCAAGACTGGTCTGAGACTGTCTTTATTTAAAAAAAAAAAACACAATGCAAAGTTAATCCACTCCAGGTGTGAAAACTAGCTTGTTACAACTGGTACCGTGCAGTTGCAACCCGCTGCATCTGCTCTGGATTGCTCGGCGAAAAAGCAATTCTGGCTTCAGGCTTGTGAGATCGGAGGACGCTCACACGCCCTCAGAACATCTGTGCTGTGTGGGGACTCGCTGCGGTGATGAGAAAAAACATAATTGGACATTCCAAATTGGGGGAAAATAAATAAAAATAATAACTGGTCACTCTAAAATAAAATAAAAAATAAAAAAAACAGTTTTAGTAGTATTAGCTTTTTCAGTAAAACATACAGTACACTTGAATGAATATTTAGCATACTTTATGCAAAATATGTGCTTTTAAAAGTGTCCAGTGGGATCAGAGGGAGCACTTTATCATGTCACTGTACAAAACATTTATTTTTAGTGATAAGGGGTTCAATAAATCCCCCCTGGGGCAAAATACCAGCAAGGTTAATACAGAGTCAAAGAGCGGCTACTGTAAAATGACTTCCCTTTAAAGTGTCAATTGTTATTGTGATTGGGATGGAGTTTTACTTGGCGTTTGGCACCACCTGGTTGCATAATTACTCTAAATGTGCCAATAGATATTTCTCATACTGGAAAGACACTATGAAGTACTGTGGAAATAACACAATCTCCTCTCTTCAAAACACATTTTTATTTTGTATTGTTCTCTATGATGTTTTCAGTCATTCAGAGTGATTCTTATTGCAATTACTCAAATGTTGCATTAAACCCATTTTTTGATAGGCCTGCTCTGTGTTAAGGTGCTTTGACCCGAATTCAAAAGCAGCTCCTGGGTTGTAGCTGGCAGATCCTCTTTCACCTTAGATGTATGAAACATGGGCTAGTGAAATGGGCATAGATCGCCCAAACGGCCTCCTCTTGTTCGTACATTTTGTTATGTTCTTATGATGCATGTTTCTGTTTATACTGCTGTCAATACGCAAGTCCAGTGCACCAGACTGGCACTTACAGAGCTGGCACTTACGTCTATACTTACAACTACTGTATACAGACTGTAGAGCTGGAGAAAACTTAATTCAGGTCACTATAGCTTAACACAGTAAATTAAACACAATATTTGAGTAAATTATACTAAAATTAAGAAACATCAAGAGGTGCTGTTAGAAGATTGTAAAAAAATCACATGAAAATGTAATCTGAAGCTAATGCAAAACCTCCTGTGACATTATTAGCATGTGGTTCAGTAGTTGTAAGCAACAATATTAAGACAAGCTGACATCTACATTGTGTGTAAATGCAACTGGCGCAGGCAAGTGCCAACTGCCAACTGCCTGTCCTCATTTGTAAGCACTGTATAATTGTCCCTGTTTTTGGAATCCCTGTGGCCCTCAAGCTAAAACACATGGGTGGCATAGCAGCAGTTACTGCTGACGGGACTGACGGAATTCCATGAAGCCAACAGGCTCTTGTGTTCCTCCTTCCTAACAATAAAACACTGAATTCACATTCCCGATCTAAAAAGATAATTGGCACCCAACATCCCCACTTTCCCCACCCCAAGCACAACTTCAGGCCTACAACTTCTAAAGAAGCGTCAGCCATGTTAAAACACTGTATTACCCCCAATAAAATAAAATAAACTGTATTACCCCAGTAAATTAAACCAATTACTGTGTTAGTGTCAAGGAACACAATGTTCACTTCAAGGACAGAACCTCTGTATTGCTCAGCAGACTGTTGGCACAATATGACTGTAGCTGTACACTGCAGTTGTAACATTTGGCAATTTGTGGCATATTTGTATAAAGAGAAGATGTGATACATTTTATATGACTAACTAAACAAAAATTAAGCACAAGCTTTCAAGACCTCAAAGGTCTCTTCTTCAGGTGAAAGTAGGAAAGAGGGATTGATTTTGCAATGTTTTTTGCATGCAAACATTCAACAGTGACAATTAAGACTCATTCCATAACAGATCCATTTTAGGTGGTATTGCAATGAGCTACATTAGATGACGCATTGCTTAGTGATCTGTGTTGAGGTCTGCCGTAAACATGAAACCGCTTTCTATACGTGGAACAAAAGTTTTCAACCAATGAAAATTGTATGGGAAATTTTCACAGCTCACATCAGTTTTAATCATTGTTGTAGGTAGAAAAGCAACTTAACTGTAGTACATACAGTGCTCATCCTTTATAACGCTATAGTGGGGAGCCATAGTTACAAGACCGTGCTATTTATGTTCTGCCTTATAACGAGTATAAAAGGGCTACTGTAATGGCATTATGGAGTAAATGGGAGCCACAAACCCACTGTGTTATAACTGATTCAGCACTATAACGGGGCGCGTTGTAACGGGTGAGCACTGTATTATTTATGCCTATCATGACATGGAAAGTTCCTCATTATTTAAAGTGGGTTAGTGTTTCAACAATTCCTGGTACAGTATGTATCACTAACTGAGGAATACAATTATTTCAACAGCATTAAACTAATAAGCAACTTCTCATTATCAGAGCTGAATCAGATCTTGCTAGTTTTAGGCCCTGTCCACACTATGCCTTTAAACCGTATTAGTTGCCTTCAAACCGTCTTAAAAGTGCTGAATGTGGTTAGCGTCTACATTACGCAGCGTTTAATACCGGACTCGAGACCACCTCAGGGGATCGTCTTGAGTCCGGTTCTAAATTAGATCGCATCAGGTAGTGCAGTTTGTCAAAAGTGTGGACGCTGTAATACCAAACTACATTTTTTGTGTATCCTTGTGGCGGAGTGTCCCGCCCTATTTATTATTTTTGTATTTGTTTGCGGCGCGGATAAAAGCGCGCTCTTTGTTATTGTTTTTTATAGTTATATTTAAAACCCGTGAGGATCTTTTGTTATTGTTTTTATAGTTATATTTAAAACCCTGTGAGGATGCAGGGTTTTAAATATAACTATAAAAACAATAACAAAAGACGCGACGCTTTATCATGCCGCAAACAAATACAAATAATAATAAATAGGGGCGGGACACTCCATCACAATCCTCCAATATCCCAAAATGATTTCTGATATGTTTTGGCATGTGGCATTACAAATACAGTACAACAGGCACCTAAAGGAGTTGAGAACGACTATCAGTACTGGTGTACCATTTTTAGGCTTATGTTGTAAAATGGTGGATCGTGGAGCGACGTGGTCTTATGGCATGTTGACTGAGCCTATGCAAAGCTTGCCTACTGCGAGACCGTTGCTGCTTTCTCCATCGCTGATACCTTGTGTTAAGAAACAAACCCATAATGTTCATGCTAAGCAGCGCTATGTCTTGCCTGTTGTGTGCTTTTCAGACCCTACTTCCGCAGGGCTGAGCAGGTGGAACCAGATGCAGAAGTCAGATGTAGAGAAGGTCCATTTAATATAAAACATTACGCTTTCCATCAATTATTAAGCCATGCAGCATGTCAAGTTTTAATATACAGTAGCAGCAACTAAAGACAGCTTTTACAATGTACAGCAACAAGCCAGACTACAGAAGAATCTGCATTTTCTTACCATACGCACTGTAATATTTACTACTAAAAGTACACATTTTAAGACCCATTATAGTTTAAGCATTCATTACATCATCCTTTTAAGCTATTTAGTCTTTCAAAAACAAGATGTAGTAATATGCATAAATACACATTCAGCTCTTGAATAATTCTATATTTCACTTTACAATGCTAGGTATAACAGTGCGTTTAGTAAAACTTAACAGCCATCTTGTTACACGTAGGGCAGCAGTTATCCAAACCCAGATGTACGTTGCTACTGGAAATTAGAACTATACATTGTACTGTACATGTGGTTTGGCCATGGGGTATGGGGCTGAGATGGACAGCACATAAGCCCCCATCAGCACCGACGATTAATTGCCACTGCTGTTGGCTCTCTGACAACTGATTACTTAAGGACATAAAGGTCTTGGTACAGTAGCTGACCTATGCTCTCTCTCGCTCTGTTACTATATAATTCACAAGCTGGTGAGAAGGGCATTGCTTGCTGTGACTTATTCATTACAGTGTGTATTATGTTTTAAGATGGTAAACATATTTACATATAATGGTTGAAATGAATAGCGAGAAAATGTTTTTATTGTTTTGAAAGATAAATATTGTTGAATTTCTTCAGCAAATTTTAACTGTTGCAATAATAAAATGCCAAAAGAAAATACCCCCCTCCCCACACACACCTGCCACCCCAAAGCATTACCATGAATCGTAAATGATAAACCTTTTTTTTTTTGTATTTGCGCACTGCACAGCTAAAGCCTGAACTAAAAAAAAAAAAGTAAAAAAGAATACTACAGTATATTGAAATGTACTGTACTTCATTCATATTAAACACTCACAGGTTGTTTAGTCTGTCATAGCACTGGGCTGCTCAGGACTGGCTTTGTTTTTAAAACTGAGACATATTGAGACAGGAACAGCAGAAACACACCAGCACCAGTAGTATGCATTGGCAGGATTTGGAGGGTTTCTTCCCCAAGGTTATCCTTTACCCCCACCCCCACAAATATCAGTAAATGCTGTAATAACCATGACTGCTCTCCCCCATTCTGTTCTGCGGAGGCCATTGTCATGCCCACTGGGAAGATTAGTGTATATCCTCCTAGATGTCATATAATTTCTCTCTATGGTAGCTTGGATTAAACTGTGCTCTCTTATGTAACCACCTGCTACATGGGCCTGTCTGCATTCTAGACAGTGAGTTATACTGATGCGTTTTATTCTGCCTGCTTGCAGATAAAGCTGTGTCATGGGTTCAGCAAGCTGATTGTTTGGCCTGTCCTGATTATACCGTACTCCAGTTCCAGTTTGAGAAGAACTGTCCTACTTCTGGCTATGGACATCTTTGCAATGTTAATGTGTTTTATAATTGCTACTTGATAATGGCATATAAGTTATAACTTATTACAGAGATTAGTTAACATCTCAAAATTACCACGCTTTATTTGAATCAACTGGCAGTAACCAGGTACAGTAGCTGACCTATACTTTCTTTCACCCTGGAAGGTCCAGTAGGCCCAAGAGTTGGTAGAAGTCAGGTCAGGCATGCTTGCAGAGCTGAGGAAAGCTTTCTTGGAAACTGCCGTCACTATAGCTGACTGTAGGCGGTGCTCCTTGTATACAACGTTTATTGCCGAGTGACCTTTGTTAACCTGACCAGGAATCCACAAACAAGGACTTGTCCACACTCCTGACTCTTGGCTGCTCAGGAAAGCACCACCCTCCTCCATGTATTTATTTATAGTCTCTGACTAGGAATGTGAATTCCTCAGGCCATTAGGGATTCCAGTGTAAAATATCCAGAAATAGCGGGTAAAGGTCAGCTCCCAACAAAGAAATGGCTAAATTGATAGATTCACTGTACTTGATTCCAGTTATATCAGCATCTTGCATTGTCTGGCTTAACCTTCTTCTCTACTTAGGCATGTACCTTTAATTACAACAATACTCCCATACAGTACTAAAAAGTGAGGTATGTGTGCAATGCACCACACAGGTCAAAGACCTTAGGAATGCAAAGAACTCAACTAGTGTTTTTCATTCCTCTTACATAACCGACTACAGTACAGTATTGTACATGGGTGACCAGGCCTATATACATTACACATCCTATTAGAGCAGAACCTGTTAGTACTTACATTCTTTGTGCACCTACTTTACAACATTTACTTGGTGTATCAGTCTAGTTCACTGTTGCTGATTCAAGGTTGGCTTTTCAAAAGGGCTAACGAATACTTGCAAACAAAGATATTGTACTGTATCACAGGACTGTGTTCTTCTTCTCTGGCTGTACATGTATTCTAGGGTTGCTAGGTCATAAAGACACTAAAAAAAGATTCTTTAAGATTTTATTATGGTAAGTATATTGTGGTACTCATTACCAAAGAAACCCTCTGACAGAATACTATGTGAAAAATACTTAAAATATTAAATATACAGGTGCACTCCACTTATATCAGATCCTGGTAGAACAGAGTTCTGTTTACAATGCATTGAGGAGGCATGTCCCTGCCAACAACATGGGCTTTAATGGTGAATTACTTGGGTTAAACAGACTCGCTTATAACGTATATACCGTTTAATACGTATAGTTTTCCTGTTCCACAGGCAGGTCTTTTGTGTTTAATAGGTACAGTTTAATACATATAGTACCGTTTAATACGTACAGTTTTCCTGTTCCACAGGTAGATATTTTGCACAAATAAGGTACATCCAGGACAGTAAATGACAGTCATGACGGCATTTGTGACGTCAGGCAGGAAAACAGTTTACTTTTATTCTTCTATGTTTTTGTTGACACAGTCATTGCATTTTTGTTTACGACTGTAAGTTGCCCTGGATAAGGGTGTCTGCTAAGAAATAAATAATAATAATAATAATAATAATAATAATAATAATAATAATAATAATAATAATAATTGTACAGTTTAAATGTATAACATAGACAATTTTAATTACATTTATCAAAAATATAAATTTGTAAAATGCTACTACTTAATACATCGTATGGCCCACAGGAGTGTGTTTTGTAAAAAAAAAATAATAAACTCCTGTTGGCAGTTATGCTTTCTTGTATTGTGATATTTACAGGTATTTATGTATTTATTTGACAAGGACAACAAACATTTTTTAACATTTATGACATGTCTACAGAGAGTAAATATTTAAGGTACTTATGTTTGCAGTTACAGGCAGCATTTCAAATTGTGTTTACTACGTACTTTGTTTATAAAGTACTGATTTCCATTGTCCCTTGGAGTCTGTTATAAGTGGAGTGCACCTGTATATGAAATGAAGTAACTTAGTTTTTACAGTTACTTCTGTAGACACCAAGGCTAACTTTAGACCTACATCTATATTTGACCTGCATTATTATGTGCTCAGCTCAGTTACATGTTTAAAATTCTAAACTAAACCCCCTTAAACTGCTATCTGTCTGCTCCAGCTCATCCAAAACTCTGCTGCTCACCATGTCTTTTCCCTTCCTCGTTTCTCCCATGTTACTCCGCTCTCTCCACTGGCTCCCTATCGCTGGTCACATCCAATTCAAAACTCTTGTACTCGCCTGTCACTGTCTCGACCTTTCTGCACCCTCCTACCTCCAGACTATTATTTCTCCCTACACCCCCTCTCACCTCCTCCGCTCCTCTGCCACCAGTTGATTAGCTGTACCCTCTTATCTCAAATCTTTCTTATCCATTTATTGTACTTACTACTTGTTCTTAATGGAGTTTACTCTTATAACCAAATATTTTTAAGTTTAACTGCTCTGAGTCGTAATTGTTCTCAAGCATAATTATTTACTGTGATTATCTACTGATTTTATTGTATTCTATAACTGCTATCGTCTGTAATATGATATTTTGTAATGTGATACTTTGTAACAACTGTAAGTTGCCCTAGATAAGGGTGTCTATTAAGAAATAAATAAATAAATAAATAAATAAATAAATATAATAATAATAATAATAATAATAATAATAATAATAATAATAATAATAATAATAATAATAAACTCTTCTTTCTTCTCGTGTGGAATCACAAACATAACTATAGAAAATGAAAATGCTTAGTTTGATTTGAATACATTGCATTCTGTCAATTTCTCCATGCTCCTTTACTTTAAAATTAACAAACTGGTTCACACTCCAAAGCTTTTTTTGTGCTCAAAGTCTATTTCTGAATGCCATGTTTCAAAAGTCAGGGGAAAGTACAGTACACTGTCTTTGCTTCTTATCTCAAAGTACATTGTTTGTATCTGGTGCCACTCAATTTCACTCATTTCACTACTTTTATACAAAGTCACTGTCCATTATGTCTTCTGGACTCATTTTGAATTGCATACTGTACAATGTCTGAAATAAGTGTGCTACAAATTTGCTCCAAAAAGTACAAATGCTGTATATCTTTAAATTTGCAAACATTAAATGAAAAGCACTATTACTATTTAACGGTACTATTTCGTGTTTCCAGTTACAGTACCTGGTATCAAAAAGAGTAATTAAAAAAAAGCACCATAAAAAGTTTATGATTCATAAACATAAGTGTCCTGTAATAACAGAAAGGCATAAAATACTGGATTTTACCCATTGTATGTGTTCAGGTACTAAATAAACACTTTTGCGGTAACAAGCTATGTTATACTTGTCAACTACAGTACAATCATTTAGAAGAACCCTGAAATGCTTATATTTCATCAGGGAATCTACCCACTTTAACATGGTCTAGGTGTCTAAAAGTGTTTTGTTCTATTTACTCATGCTGTCTGGTAATTACAGTTTTTCCAAATGAGTATGAAATGAAAATGTTTTAATTTTCTAAATAACGCATGTTGCAGGGCCATGTACACATGCAACAAATGATTCGCAACAATGCATGCTAGAATAGCTAGTAGCTCATGCTGGATTTCTGGTTTTTCAGATACAAGATTATATTGTTACTGTGAGGAACTTGGTGGTTCTGTTTCCATCTGACTGGTCAATATACTTTGCCTTGAGTTAAGTGAACCAAAAGCTTTCACTGAGTTTGTTCTGAGTACTTGTTTGGTATTTTTTTACAGCTAAAATGACTCTGTGGAAACCAGCCTTTTGCCTATTGGATTGAAAGGAGGAAAAAACATGTTAATCTTACAAAATTAGGTACAAAAACCTTGAGAGTGCTTAGAAATCATAATATAGTAATAGTCAAACATCCAAATTCCATGTTTGTCCCTACACAATAGTTTTGTGGTCAAAGCAACAAGCCAATGCAATGATATAGTGACAATACCTATAAGGGGAAAACCTGAAAATGATGAAGGTGACTTGTAAGTTCATGGTAGAATACCTTTTGTCGGCCCAGAAAACTATTTGATTTCATAGAGGTCTTCAAAGAAGAATCTGTCAAGTGCAATTTATGAGTAAACAAGTAGCTGTGATGCACACAGTTGTTTGAAAAAGATTTACCCTGCCAGTACACTGGTTTTGTTGTCTAGCAGTTTTACGCCACTTATAATAAAGAGCAACATGTAATAAATTAAATAGTGCTACCAAAACGAACTGAAAATGGATCAATTTTGCAGCCTTCACTAATTGAGCAGAAAAAGATAAACTGTCCTTGAGTTTGCTTTCTGAAAGTCATCTTGCCTAACGTTTCCGACATCCTTGCCCAGTATGACAGCTGTGGTCAGTCACTTTCTTATTTTTCCTTGAAAACTTACAGCAAAGCTCTATTTTTAGAACATGTCTAAGAAAAGGAGTACACGGCATCTAGGCTATTTTGTTTCCTAATTGCTAATTGGTTTCCTTCTCTTCAGCAAAGTTTGGATGTGATCCATAAAACACCTTCACTGTACGATGTCAACTCCAAAGCAGGTTACAGTAGTTGTCATTGGCTGACATTGGGAGAAATCACGAAACAACTTGCAAAAAGTTGAAAAAGAAAAAACAGTGTCATGCAGGATCAAAGGACTTCAATTTATACTTATTTAACACTTTAAAAAATCTTTTAAATAAAAAGTGAAAAACATATATACTGTAAAGCTATGTATACAATTGTGCACGTCAATAAATCCAATAACATAACCTTAAAGAATATTACTGTTTTGTGTACTATCAGATAAATAAGCCTACTAGTATAGACATAAGACAACATGTGGGCAGTTCATGCATTTAATCACTTTCACAGAACAGAGGAAGTTTAAAACAGGGGTTTCTTCTGTTACAAATGTCACATTACAGGAATGCCCCAATCTGGTTAATTGAAATGTGGATTTAACAACTTTAAAAGATTTTCATTAGTGTAGATTGTTCACACTGAAATTTGGCCCTCCAGGAGGTTTTTGCTATTGGCTCATCACTTAAAATTTAAATTAAACTACAGTGAAGTCGCTAACCAGTGAATTTATACGTATTTATACACCTGTACTTTACTGCCATTCGAGCTGTCATTAACAATAACATGACATTTTTTGGTTACCATCTATCAATGCAATGTACTGTATTTATTATGAAATACAAACTGTAGCACGTGATAGCACTTTGTCACCCCTTTTTATGTTGTGTGGACAGCATGTTATGTCTGAAAGGGACTGTTCATTTTTCTCACAGAATTGAGTTAGCCCATTTATAGGAACATTTTTTTAAGATCCCAGGGCCTGCAGTGAGAAATGTAAATAGTGGAGCAGATGGCAAGTGATGTAGCCAGACTTTACCATGAGGTACTAAAGGGGAGAAATTGGAAAAAAATGGTTCCCTCTCCTACGATTGGTTTACAGAAAATTGTTGTTTAAAGCTGTTAGATTACTTTGGCCTTTACTGCAGTACTGACATCATGGAGCTTTATGTTATAACGCTGTAGCCGGGAGCCACACATTATTATGAAACTGTGCTATTCGTGTTCCATGTTATAATGAGAAAGATACATCATTACACCACCGGGCAATAGTCTCCATCTGTCATGTGATTGGTTCACATCACTGTCAGTCCTGCCCCTTTTGAAAGGAATGCCTTTCATCTTCACTCCTCACAATAAATGGCTGAACACCGATTCTATGACTTAACACAAAATGAATTACAAAACATATTATAAAGAATGATGCTCCAAACACTTAAAACTAAAACGTCACGTTCACTGTTTTCTGACTCGACGATGTAAACAAATATGACGGCTTAAGCAGCTGTCAGCAAGCCGCACAGAGAGCTGATAACTATGCGGTATGAACTTCAAAAACATTTTCTGTCATTTATTTATGTTATTTATTTATTTATTTATTTACTTATGCTGTATCAGCTATATTTAAACAAAATATATAAAGTCGTATTTATTATCCAACCTTGCCTCACTTATTTTCATCACTGATTCATATATTAAATATGTACGGCAGACTCAGCCATAGTGGAAAATTAAATGCCCCTCGGGAAGACTATTGTTGCCAGCATGGGGCCATAATGCCCGAAGCCAGAGGTAACAATAGTCTTCCCTCGGGTCAATACCTTTCCACTGCAGCCCTCCTCTCCAGTCCATATTTACTATATATATATATATATATATGAGGATTTTTAATTGATTCATGATAAATTGATTATTCAGGCTTTAATCGGCTTTAATCGATTAAAAAATAATTGATCGATTACCCGAGTGCGGTATCAAAAAACGCTGTGCGAAAAAAAAAAATTGTGAAAAATTGCACTTACTGGCAGGTATACCCAATATTTCACAATATTTCAGAATGAAGAAAAATAGACTTTTCCGGCTCTCCTTTCCCGGCAGTACTACAAGTTTATCGTCTCATCTTAGCAGCAAGTTGATTTTTCTTTTTATTCAACATATTTCTTTCAAACATATCAGAAAATGAACACTGAAAAATGTGTTTGCCTGAAAAACGGAATAACTTGTCTATGCACTAATCAATAATTACTTCTATATTTATATAAACACGAATGTATAATTAAGTTGACTAGTATAAATGCTTTATTATGCACCAATTTTGTTTCTCCTGGTTTGCTGGCTTAATTACTTTGGTGTAGAAGTTCAGCTGTATGCACTATGTCTGTCCATATGACATACACAATTACAATAGGGTATGAAATGGTAGTGTTTATAAAATGTTTTTTTTCAAATATCCTTATAGTTTAGGAAGTGATTTAATTTATAATCCATTACTGTGTATCTTATTATTGTATTTTGCGTTATTCTGTCGAAGCTGCTACTTTAAAAATGACTCTATCTGAGTTATTGTTTATACTCAATCAGACTGTGAGTGACTTGAATCTCCTGGCCCATTTCAGAAATTAAAAGGGGTTTAATTTAAATGCACCGGGTCAATTGCAGTGTATCAGTGGTTTTGGCCCTAATTTTATTTCAAACAGAGTTGACAAAGTACGTGAATTGTTCATCCCCGATCCTACTTTCAACTCACATGTCATTTTTGCAGTCGCCTAATTTAACATTGTGCTTTTGTTATTTTCCCCACTAGTTTAACAGAGATGTCCAGACAGATTATTTTTTTAAGCACAAAAATGAATAACCAGTGCGAAGTGTGAGAGTGATAGCAAGTCCTTCAGACGCCTGCTCTGAGTATTTCACCAAACATATCAGAAAGCATTTTGGGATATTGGAGGATACACAAAAAATGTAGTTTGGTATTACAGCGTCCTCACTTCTGATAAACCGCACTACCTGATGCAATCTAATTTAGAACGGGACTCAAGACTACCCCCGAGGTGGTCTCGAGTCCAGTTCTCGAGTATTATTATTATTTATTTATTAGCAGACTCCCTTATCCAGGGCAACTTACAGCTGTATGATATTAAACGCTACGTAGTGTCGACGCTAACCATGTTTAGCACTTTTAAGCCAGTTTAAAGGCAACAAATACGATTTAAAGGCATAGTGTGGACAGGGCCTTAGTCCACATCAAGTGGACTAAAATGTGGACTATCCTGCAAATCTGTACTAACTTAATCCTTATTGCAGCGTACCAAACAGATGATCCCGGTAATTGGTTTAACTAATCGGAACAAGTTAGACCGATAATGAGAAGTAACCTACAGGTACGGCCAAAAGATTTGCATCACCCTATAGAATTAACACATTTTACGTCATAAAGTTGAATCAAACCTGCTGAATAATGTTAAGTTAACATATTGAATTACATACCTACTTCGTAGTTTTCTATATATTTAACAAAAAACTGGCCAAAATTGCTTCCAGCAGATTTTTGTGGTATCATTTTGTAGTTTATTTTATTACATGATGTTAAATAAAAGATCTAAATTATGTTCATATATATATATATATATATATATATATATATATATATATATATATATATATATATATATATATATATATATATTTTAATTATGTGTCAATCCTAAAATTTTGGCCATAGCTGTACAAACCCTTCTTTACTAATCCGATATGCGGAATTCAGTGTCAGATAAATATATAAAGGGATCCCTGTATAAAAAGAAAGATGCATTTTTATTACACCAGTGGGATTCATGCAAACATATTTAAGTAAACATAAATCTAATTTAATGTATTTTTGTGCACATTTTAAACTGGCAGATCATACTTGCATTTTAAGATGCCGACATTGCTGCACAGGCACAGAACAGTGTAATTGCGTGATAATAGACCATTAGTTGGTTACAGCATATTAACTGCAATTCTATTCCTTTAAACTTAAAACGGTATCAAAGGTATATGTATAAAAAGTGTATTTTAAATGTAGGGCTGTGGCAAAGTGGTTGATTGTGAACAGTTGTAGAGGTGATGCAGTGCAGGAATAACACAGACAGATACTCCAGGTCTGGTGACCAAAACAATGATCCCCAGCAATACACAGCAATGTGTAATACGCAGGGTTAAATAATAACGGGTTGCAGTCCCAAACAATAAACATAGGTATCCCTCCCACAATATACATACACGGTCACCAGTCCTGGGTGCGTGCTGTAGTGCTCTTGGTGGGTGATACAGTTTAATGAGTGACAATCGTGCAGTGCTGTTCCGGGTTTTTATGCTGGCCCTTAGCGACAGCTCCGGAACGTTTTAGCTGTCTATAAAACACAAGTAACAATTATAGACAAGACAAACAAACACTCACAATATTTTATAAAATGCTGCATGTGTCTTTCCGGGTTATGTTTCCGTAACCAAAGCGAAGGAGTAGATTGCAATTCTCCGTCCCCTTTTTATGCTATCACGCAAGACCCCTTGGTAAACGAGTGCAGCTGTCTTTACTATCTGCAGCTGCTACGTCGTTTCCCTTCCGGATCAATACGTTCCTGCAAAGGAGTCTCGCCTTCTTCCAGACTGACCGACTTCCCGGCCCGAGGAAAGAACTGTCAGGCCAGCCTGTCAAAAGAACTCTACTTTCGCTGCTTAGCACCCTCACAGGTCAGGAGGGAGATTTACAACCAAAACTCATTGTATTTCTGTCACAAGGGCCTATATATATTACCTTAATTCTGGTACACTGCAATCGGGATTAGCATGTGTACTAGCTTTAGTCCAATTAATTGGACTAAACCTGCTTAATCCATCAGTTAGATACATCAAGTGGACTAAATTTGGTACGTGGCAATTGACTGTTGCTCAGAGTTGGTGAAAAGCAGAGGGCGTCTAGTAACCTCCCTGACGTGGATTAGTTTCATCAGTGAATGTCGGTAAATTCAAAATGAAATGCAATGTTGTGGCTAGAGAAAGCGCTTTTGTGCATGATTTGTAAACAGTGAACCAGATGTAAATAACTAATTTAGTTACCTTCTTTTCCAAAGGCTAGAATGACTATTTCGTGAGTGATATGTATTTGCATGCATATCTTCAAATGCATCCATTTTTTAAGAGTCACCAATTATGTCTTGTATTTTCACCCGTCCCCATTTTGGTTATGCCCAATCGTAGCATTTTACTGAACTGTAGACTCTCAGGACAGATTGTACCAATTCTAATATTATATTATGTTTTATTGTAAACGCTGCTATTGCTTTGAGGCAAATACCCTGGAAATGCTATATCAATTCTAACATAACACTGACATGGTCGATTCGCACAGGAGTAAAAAGACACAGGATGCTTGAGTTTGAAATTTTACAGAAGGTCCGTATGTTCTGTAAAAAAATCGGAGGACCTCCGAGAAAATGATCTGGGATAAAAAGAAATTGATGGTTCGCACGGGACTAAATTTCACAGATGTCGTAAAAAATTCAGAATCCACCTGTTTATGTAGTGATTTTTAGTCATGTGCAAATCAGGCTTAAATTACATATAAATTAAATATAATCTCAAAGCTACAGTTGTGGGGAAGTCGTTTTAGCGTGTAGTCAGTGCGTTACTTTGGCAGCTTCAAACTTGCAAGAATATCAGTTTATATTTCTGTTTGTATAATCGGAAAAGCCATAAATGAGTAACTGTTTATCCGGGCGACAGTTACCTGGAAGTGGTCTTCTTTCACCGATTGCATTATGTTTTTAACTTTGTATGACTTGTTTTGCACTCAACCCCTGAGATAAAAAAGGTACTTTTATGGGAATTCCTCTCTCTGCTCATATGTTAGTTTTTCCACACAATATTATCATTTCAGTCTTCCTATCTCAAATCTGCCCTCGTAAAGCATCATTAGAAAAGCACCACACTGCAGTCCAAGTCATATACTACTTTTTAAAATCTTTTTAATCAGAATTACGAGAAAAGTATTAATTTATGGCAAACGCCTGAAAAAAAAAGCAAACAAAAACAAACTATGGATTCTTTCCAACGCTTTTCCACTAAACAACTCCTTTGACTTATCAACGCCAGCCAGACCCTAGAACAGGTTACCTACCTTTTTTCCCCAACAACAGAAACAAGCAGTAATATTTTTTTTGCATAGGCAAATGGCAGACTTGTTATCTACTTTAAGTGTAAGGAATAATTGCCACGTTCAAGAAAATATAGTGTGGGTGTTTCACTGTCTAAAACGCTGCGCGTAGGCGCTTACATCTCCTTCCCACACTGTTTTCAAGGTGCGCTCTGGTGCACTCTTTAATGACCACAACAATGAGATTGGATCTCATCACTTGTGTGTCCCTTCAAAACAGTCATACACCTCCTTCGCGCACACACACACACACGCACGCACACACACACATATCTTCCCACATCTGCCTGGAGTTCACAGTGGTATATCAACCTCCTCCCACACACTGAGGCGCTTATACTGCAACACCAGACTTCCTTTCAAGGTGTACTGCTGCTTTTCCATGGCCTAAATTACACTGGCCACATAAGAACTAGAAAATGATGTGATGAAAGTCAGGGCATGCAAACATGATCACATTCAGAGATTTACACTGTATATGAACAATATTGGCTGTGTTTGATAAACACAAAACATAGTGAATCTTAACAGACTTTGATCTGGTGCAAAACACACTATTGAAAAAATCTATTCACTAATAAATTATATAAATTCAGGTGTTATTACATAAACTTCAACATGAATAACAAAGGAAAAAGACATAGTCGGCTATGTTTTATCATAGTAGGCTAGTGTTTAAATGCAATGTCTACTTTAAGTAAAATGACCAACTGCATTGTTATATTGAGAAACAGCAAGTTAAGTGGGCAGTGTGGACCCCCTTATTACAACAGTGTGTTGCCTTCCGGAAGCCTCTGTCACGCACATCACTGAGAATGTGAACAGGCTCCTAGAACGAACAGGAGACGACCCGGTAGTATTCGTCCACATCGGTACAAACAACATTGGAAGAGACAGGCCAAGATCACCGCAAAACAAATTCAGAGAGATAGGAAGGAAATTAAAAGACAAAACCAAAACTGTGGTATTTTCTGGGATACTGCCGGCACCTTGCAAAGGAACATACAGACAGCTGGAAATAAATCATCTAAATGCATGGCTGAAACTGTGGTGCACACAGGAAGGCTTCACCTTCCTTGAACATTGGACCACATTCTACAACAAGGACTATCTATATAGGCGGGACGGACTGGACTTAAAAAAAAAGGGAACCAATCTACTCTGAGAAAGGATCCTTGAGGAGGTTCAGAAGCATTTAAACTAGAAAGGAAGGGGGGGGAGAAATCAACAAAAAAAACTGAAAGGAGACCACATCAAAACAAGGGCAACAACTCAGGTAAGACAGCCATTAAATGTATTTATCTAAATGCTAAAAGTCTCAGAAACAAAATGTTAGAACTTGAAGCTACAGCACTAACAAGTAACTACGATATGGTAGGTGTTACAGAAACTTGGTTATCCGACAGTGATGGAGACGAATATAACATTAGTGGGTACACACTGGATAGGAAAGACAGGCTGGACAAAAGAGGTGGCAGGGAAGCGCTATACATCAAAAATAGTCTTGAAGCCCAGGTGTTAAATCTGGAAGAAAAAAACAACGCAGAATCAATATGGGTCAGAATAATGGACAAAAATTCAATGGGCATAATAATAGGGGCATGCTATAGACCGCTAAATTCAGGCACCGAGCAAAATAATCTGTTATACAATGACATTAGAAATGCATGCAGCAAAGGAGAAGCCATATTAAAGGTGGATTTCAACTTCCCCCGTATAAAATGGTAAAACCCAGTGGGGAGCACGACGGACAAAACTGAAATGGTGGAAATGACAAATGACTGCTTCCTAACGCAATTTATCAAGGCACCAACTAGAGGGGAGGCATGCCTTGATTTAGTCTTTTCAAATAACAAAACAGAGGTCAGAGAACCATTAGCAAACTCAGACCACAACATGGTCTCATTTGAAGTGCTTTTTAAAACCCAAAAAGTAATTACTAAAGCTAAGGTTTACAATTGGAGGAAGGAAAACTATGAAGGAATGAAACAGAGACGTAGATTGGAGTAAAATAGAGAAAACATCCATGGAAAAAGGATCGCTATTTTTTTTAAAATGTAGTACCAGAGGTGCAAAACAGTTACATCCCAAAAGTAGACAAATCTAAATCTAAAACAAAGTTACCAAAATGGTTTAACAGATCAATTAAAAAAAATATATTCAGAAAAAAGGCACTTTACATAGCATTTAAAATGGACCAAGACCAACATTGCTAAGGGGGCTAAAACCAATTCCAAAAGGTTTTTCCAATATTATAACAGCAAGAGAACATACAAAGAGGAGGTAAAATGTAAAAGAGATACAAATGGCAACATCATAGATGAAGAGAAAAAATAGCAAATATATTAGATGATTACTTTTCACAAGTTTTTACAAAGGAGGATACGGACAGCATGCCCCACATGTCAACCTGTTCCTATCCAGTTTTAAATAACTTTAGCATAACAGATGCAGAAGTGTTAAAGGGACTAGGAGCTCTTAAAATAAACAAATACCTTGGGCCGGATGAGATCCTCCCATTAGTACTCAAAGAAATAAAAGAAGTTATTTACAAACCGCTAACCAAGATCATGCAACAGTCTCTTGACACAGGGGTAATTCCGATCCACAAAAAGGGAGACAAAACAAAACCAGATAACTACAGACCAATAAGCCTGACTTCTATTATATGTAAACTTACGGAAACTGTAATAAGATCTAAAATGGAAAATTACCTATATGGTAACAGTATGGTGGGAGACAGTCAGCATGGTTTTAGGTAAGAGAGATCATGTCTATCTAACCTGCTTGACTTTTTTGAGGATACAACATTGACAATGGATAACTGCAAAGCATATGACATGGTTTATTTAGATTTCCAGAAAGCTTTTGACAAAGTCCTGCATAAAAGATGAATTCTCAAACTGAATGTAGTAGGGATTCAAGGAAATGCATGCACATGGATTAGGGAGTGGTTAACATGTAGAAAACAGAAAGTACTGATTAGAGGAGAGACCTCAAAATGGAGCGAGGTAACCAGTGGAGTACCACAGGGATCAGTATTAGGTCCTCTGCTATTCCTAATCTACATTCATGACTTAGACTCTGGTATAGTAAGCACACTTGTTAAATTTTCAGATGACACAAAAATAAGATGAGTGGCAAACACTGTTGCAGCAGCAAAGGTCATTCAAAATGATCTAGACAGCGTTCAGAACTGGGCAGACACATGGCAAATGAAATTTAATAGAGAAAAGTGTAAAGTATTGCATGCAGGAAATAAAAATGTGCATTATAAATATCATATGGGAGATACTGAAAGAAGGGAACTACGAAAAAGACCTAGGAGTTTATGTTGACTTAGAAATGTCTTCATCTAGACATTGTGGGGAAGCTATAAAAAAGGCTAATAAGATGAAGAATTGAATCTATTAGGTCTTGAACAAAGAAGACTACAAGGCGATCTGATTTAAGCATTCAAGATTTTAAAAGGTATTGACAATGTCGACCCAAGGGACTTTTTCGACCTGAAAAAAGAAACAAGGACCAGGGGTCACAAATGGAGATTAGAAAAAGGGGCATTCTGAACAAAAAATAGAAGGCACTTTTTTTACAGAGAATTGTAAGGGTCTGGAACCAACTCCCCTGACACCCTGGGATCCTTCAAGAAGCTGCTTGAGATTCTGGGATCAATAAGCTACCAGGTGATTAATGAGATTCTGGGATCAATAAGCTACTAACAACCAAACGAGCAAGATGGGCCGAATGGCCTCCTCTCGTTTGTAAACTTTCTTATGTTCTTATGTTCTTATGTAGTCAATACATAGGGCTGCTACAAACATGGTTGTTTGTACAGGCCTACAGAGGCCCCAACCCCCCATTTTGTGATCCGAGTTGCAGAGTTTGGGCTTACTGGCTGTACATTACCTAATTTTCTCTATGGGTTTGCAAGGAACACTTCTATCTGCCTATCTGCCCTCAGAGAAACTACAGCCTGCACTTCCTCAGCGTCCCAAGGCTCTACTTTTCTCTCATCACACTCGCTGCCCACCATGTTTGTTGTTTTTCTTTCTGGAGTCTTCTGACTGATGCCACGTAATGACGAAAATCCTTAACCCCGCCCCTGGCTCGGCTCGGCTCGCAGTCGGTTTCAGATGTCTTGTGAGGTCAGAGTTTCACAGTTTGGTTCTAACTTGGCTCGACAAATAGCCAGTGGAGAACCACCCATACCCTTACTGTACCTAGCCCTCACAGGATGGATGTGCCAGTGGAAAAGGGGTAGAAGATGCCAGTTTGGTGTAATAATTTAGAATAAACACACGGTGATCTTTAATTTAAGGGTTTTGATGTAATTAACTACAATAAAATACAGTAAACAGTACTGTATAAATAAACACATGTGCTGTTTCCATGGGGGAAGCAAAGACACCCCACCCAACCATGCAACCGACACCCCCCACCCCCACCTCCCCCTTAAACACCCACAAACTACTGCGTCCTGCCACAAGATTCTGAGAGGTTATTACTTGCTTGTAATAGGTTTACTCCTAAAAACATAATCTGCAACATAAACAAACACAGACAGCTTTGGAAGTGCCCTTGAAAGATATGAAAATCCAATGACAAATTTAACAGCAGCTGACACATAACATGATCGAGAAACCCCAGGTTGCTTCCCACACTTGATTTGAATATTTTGTTCAGAACATACAGTCGTTGCTCATCATTGGATTTCTTTGTTTGCGAGACATGCAAGACCATGACCAAAACACTCAGCAAAGCCCCTATACTGATCGACGTAGGTGGACTGCAAAGAGGTCTCATGTGAATTATTACCTTTAATCTATGTGAACCGAACTCAATTTTTCAGAAGCCAGCAGTTTGAAAGAACTTTGATCAATGGCAGTTAGCTCTAAAAATGTCTTGTCTTTACAGGCACTCATGAAATAAACCTTTCCAAAAATAGAACATAGGTATGGTTTACAGTAATAATCAAATAAAAACTCTCCATTATCACCCAAACGCCCACTACAGTATGTGTTCTATTTCCATCGAAAACACTGACAAGCAACCATATCTACATGTTTTTTTCTGTACTGAAATCAAAGCAAAGGTTGTAAATATTGAGCTGGATCCAAGATCAGTTGAATTTAATGCAAATCTCGAGGCATTTTTTTTTCTAACTTATTATTCGTCAAATCTACTGAAAAGTGCATGCATTTTATAATTGGGGACTCTACAGTACAAAAAAAAAAAACTACACATAATGACAGTTTGCAAAGTTCCAGTAAGTTACTGAACCGTCTACAGCTGGAAAATTATTGTTTGAACATTTAGTTTGTAATCAACTGTTTTAGAGTAAAGCAGCCACTTTGCATGCATTTGCTCTTTATTGAGACTTGTTATGTGCAAATACTTACGGTCCAGTACAGTATGTTAAGAATACTATTTTAAGAATAGTAATCTCCTACTCTTTACAATCTGGTGAGCGAAGGATTAAGGCAAGGGTGCCCTTCCACTCCTGTGTTCCAGCCGTGTTCTAAATTGTTTATTTGAACCAATTACACCTCCATCCAGACCCGAAAGTAGTTAATTTTCTCGAGTGGAATGGCCCTCCAGGACCACGATTAAGGTAAAGGTAACAAGCTCTTACTTATTGCACTAAGGTATTTATTTTCTGTAACAGTGAGTTTGAAAAGTTTGCTGTTGTAAAAGCTTAGTGAAAGTACAGTGTACATTAGCACATGCAAGCATAATAAATCAAATGGAAATTTGGGAAAAGATGACAAACTGCAAAATGACTTTACAAACATGCCATGGCAAACTTTAATAAGCGTTAATACAAACTTTTGGAATATAGAAGGAGACAATTAGGCTGCACTTGGTTATGCAGTAACAAGTCTACTTAATCCTCTTTTTACTATTTGAATACCCCCAAATGTTCTGTGCCTTGTTATAAAGACTGTCAACTTCAGTTCCAGACCTCTGAGTTGGGATACATGTCCATGTTTGCATTATTAATATTTACCTAGAAAACAATCCCATTTGTAACAATTTCATTTAAAAGTCACTCTCATAAACTAGAAATGGTTTGTTTCATTATGCTGTTCTTCATTAAATATGCATTTCATCAAAAAAGTATACCTCAATAGTACAGTATACTGCTAATACAACATGGTATTGTGGCAATGTAAAACAAACATTAAGAACAAATACACATTATTGTCCCTTTCCTCGCCAGTTACATCTAACCAATGGTGGCAAAAAGTGCCCAGTGAAAAAGATTAAAGTTAACAAGGCTGCTGTTACAATATTTGACCACCTGTGGCACAGTGCATACAAACTGCCATTTAAATACAACAAAATAGGGAATATAAATGATATCTGATAAGCAACATTGCACAATACACTCGATTTAAACACTCATTAACAACATTTGCCAAAAGTCCCATGTTAGTAACTATAAACACCTTTAAATTTCAGAGCAACAAAATCCCAGTTTAAGTTAAAGTCAAATAAAATCTCCTTTATTCCTTTTTTTTTCTCTAAATATGTTCTGTTTGAAAGTGTGAAACAGAAATGTATTGTTATCCATTACCAGAGCTATTCTTGGAAATATATATATATATATATATTTGTTTTCAATTTTAGATAAAATAGGCTTTCTATCTATAGGAAAGCTTCAGGTACAAAAAAGGTAAACCAAGTATGTTTAAGATCCATGACCAGATGTCATGTCATTGTGGTAAGAAAAGCTAGGGCCATACCTATATTAAGCTACTGTAAGTAACACTTCAATAACAGGAACACAGAAAAAGGTGGAGTAATTTCAAATATTTCCACAGCTTCTTTAATGCTGCCACTAGTCTAAGTGCATACCCATGACTTTCTATTTTTAGAGAAAGCAGACATGCTTACTTAATTATTTCAAAACCACAAACCTTCCAGTGCAACTATTAACAGTACTTGTGCATCAAGGGCCTCTTGGCATCTGCAGGAAGGTCACATCTTATACCATATTTCCCAATACTTCAGGATTACAGTTCAGCTCTGATCAGTTATGAGGAGTACTTTTACAGCAAGGAATCTTGACATATCCATAATAGATATGCTTGCTTAGCACTGCATTGTATTAATTACAGTACAAGTTCTGCACAGTTGAGTAGTACTGTACCAAACCTGAAACTGTCAAACATACAGTAAAACCCAAATAATAAGCTAAAGCATTAAACCTACAATAATCCCTTTTTCAAAATGTATTTCTACGGATAGCCCAGTGGGGGGTGACATAAATGTAAATGACTTAGCACAGTGCAGTAAAGGGTTAAAAAAAGTCTTAACTATTCTAGACAGACAGTTTAATTATTTTGATAGATATATATCTAATAAACCACAGTAATACAAAGCAGGATAATGTCAGATTAGGTTGGAGTAGAGTCAATTCTGGGTTAAAAAAAAGTGAGCTACCCAATGCAATGCCAGACAGTTGAGAGGTTTAGCCAACAATTATCTTTTCAAAAATGGTTCAGCTGTATTTAAGGTAAATATCCAAGGTGCTGACAGAGCCTTCCTGTAAACTGTCAGTTATTGCAATTGTTCAGTGTCATCTTGCACAAAAAACTATGTTAATTTGAAATGTTATAGAAAACTAACATGTAGATTAATCTTATAAATCATTTTCTTTAACATATTACAGAAAAGTTTCATTCATACGTTTCATCTATTAAAACAGACATGAGAAAATGTTCTGTAAATATGAGTTAAAGCTGTGTTATAAATAGGGCTTCTGATTTTTGGTTTTACCGATACAAAAAAAAATAAAATCGGTGGATAGCCAATAAACACCGGAGAACACCGGAAAAACTGTGGAAATGGTTAATCAATTCACATTGACTTTACCCTTTTCCCATTAAAAAATAAAACCTACTACAAAAATAATAATAAATTCATTTCCCAGTGCTGCTGGGCAATGTCCCGCCTTCCTGACTTGCATCTATCATTGATTTGTTCTCAATACTTTAAACCCGTCCCAACTACTGAGTGACAGCACAGTCCTACATTTCTATTGGAGACTCCACTTGCGAGATTTAAAACAAGATTACAATCAGGATGGAGGCTTGTTAACGGGATTTCAAGCTGTATTACAGTTAAGATACGGAGGATTTAAAACAGAACTGTGGCGTAATGTACAAAAATGCCTACACACAAAAACCCCAGAAGAATGTGCCCATGACCATAGGAATTTCATTGTGGAAGACAGCAATGGAAAGAAGGTACAACTTAAGTGTGCAATTACTGTCGAGTTACTACTATACATATTTTTACAGAAAAAAAAAACGCTCAAGCATTTTGGAAAGTAACCGAAAACACTAATTTCATACAGTATATCAAAAACGAAAACCCAGAAAAAAAACGATTTACATAAAACTCGAAAATAGCTAAGTAAGCACCGAAAAATACAATTAATAAAACCCAAAAAACAGAAGCTCTACTTATAAAAATGTAACTAAATTATTGAGACTCCTTTAATTACTTTATACATTACCACAACACAAACCTTTCCACTTTTTCTTGCAAACATTGTGACAATTAATGAAGTTTACAGAAGAATTGTTATGGGTCCTCAAAATTGTCTTTCAATTGAAGCCTTGAAGCAAGTACTTTCTAAGTCCTACTTATTTAAAACCGAGAAAAAAAAAATTCTGAGGAGCTAAAACACAGTTTAAGACACTTTATTCTATAACTGAAGCTGCCATGTTATATTTGTATTTTCCTTGACTTACACTTGTGAATAAACACAGATTTTTTTTTTTTCATTCATAAATACAGCATTATATCAATGTAGTTAAAACTAAATAACATGGTAAGTATACAGCAGGGAAATGACACCTGTGCTACAGTAGGTGCAATTACAGTATGCTGGTGCCTCATTCAAGAAACAGGATCCTTACTGTTTATACTGTTCTTTAGCGATTAAACAAAGAAAAAATTGTGTAACTTTTTGAGAAAGCATTATTAATTACTGAAAAACTTCCATCTGCATTTTGTTTTTTTTTGTCTCAATTCTCAGTCCTGTTTTTAAGCCATGTCCTGTACATTTCAGCAGGTACGCTATATTCCCAGGGTCAACATAAAAATGTGTTCTTGACCAGTGAAGTCCTGGTGACTAACTAAGACTAAAATGGAAGTTGCTTTTATTTGTAATTGAAAAGAATAAAGCAAGTAATAGGGCATTGTTTACCAATGCAATGTGACTGGCTCTGTTGTGCCCCGGACTCCACAGCAAATCATATAGTAAGATAGGTACAAAACACAAGGAAAACAGATGGGATTCCCCCTGCTGTTTTAAAATAAGCAGGGGAAAACCAGTCGAGGTATTTGTGTACTTATCATCAGTATAATCTACCACGGGGTAACCAAGAGGGGGGGTTTGTGTAAAATATTAGTACAGTACCCATGATTTAACCCTTGCAGCTTCAGCAAGAGAACCCCAAGAATATCCAAACATGGTACTTGCTTTGGTTAAGCTTTAAATTCAATGAATGTTCATCATATATGTAGGACATGCTAAAGAATTTATATGAAGTGAATATAAAATTCAATTTAGGTAAACATTCATTTCAACCCAAGCCTAACTGTAGACCTTAAATATATCTATTCTTTGTTCAAAATTAAATATATTAGTTCATATTAAATACTTTTCACAGTCAGGTTTCCAATTCACAAAGGTTACATCTAGATGATTACAAGTTAACAATATAAGAAGTGTTTTATTCTTACCAACAATTCAAGTTGAATATGATCTTATTATACATGTCTACCTATTTTAACCTGGGCCTCATGGCTCATGCTACTTTTTCCATATATGTTACAACTTCAGATCTTGAGTTTACTATTAGATTACACTATTGCAGACACTGTAAAAAAATAACAAAGATAAACATATAATAATTCAATAGTTTGTTTTCTTCTTGAATAATTACTTTAGGTACAATTTGTTACTATACTGCAAGACATATCCAAAGATTTGATCTTAATTGTTATTTATATAAAATGAGCACATTTGTGTGTATGTGTGTGGTTGGGGTGTGGATTGTATCACTCTTTTGATTTGTTTTGTTTGATTAAATAAAAAGAGAATAAATAACTGAAGACATTCAGAATGGCAAAGGAAAACATAGACTACTACAGTCAAAAAAACTAATCAGGATTGTCAATAAGGATAGTTTTGCACTTTTTAGGGAGGTGTCATTTCAGACTTATAATATCAAATCAGTTAAAAAATGTGTTTACAACAAGTCTATATCTTCTGTGAAAGACACCAGAATCCACCAGAACAGTAAGCAAGAAAGGTTATTCTATTTATACCAACCACCCATATCAGATAGCAGCACTCTATATATGAGCAGTATAGGTGTTTTATATTATTTATCATTCATAATAATAAACTTAGGTATTTTGGGATTAAGCATCTACAAAACACATTGTAATAACTAGCCATCGTTAATCATGGTGTATTGTATATGTACACCACTCCTCAAATGCCAGCTGATAACTACTGTATATTTGGGTATTTTTACATCTGTTTACAAACAATGTGTACACGTGAACAAGAATCATTAATTTGCACATGTGATCAAAACTTATCTTCTTTAACCATCCCAGCATAGAAAGTCTAACCTTCTGTAGTGCTTTGCTTTTGCTCAACAAAAAACTGAACTGAAACACTCAGAATGTCGTAATTGTCTTCAAAATTACACTGTAAGAAAAGCCAAAATAACAAGACATTGATGGTCTATCCAGTGGATCTACTTTAAACCGGTGACAGACCTTGTAACAGTCACCTTTTAAATCATTACAGACTCTCCCTGGTTATCTAGTTATTTTTACAGCAAATAAACAGTTACACTGTTGGTTGTTGATTTTCATCACCTAAGCACTATTTTAATTACATAAACAGTGGTGGTAGATCAAATTGATCTATTGTTATGTTTACACTGACAGAGAATAGACCACCAAGAAAATCAGGGAAATATGTTGTTGCAAAAAACAAAGGACCTACTGTACTTTTTAATTATCTGATGACATATTTCCCACAGCGCTTGGTGATGTTTATAAGAAATCTTCTATAGCAGTGTAAATGCAAATTATTAATATTCTTATTATGAGATGAAACAGAACAGCTTCAACAGCCACAAGCAAGGCTGGATCCTAAAAAATGAAACACTCTTTAAACAGCCAGTGTGCTGTGCAAGTCTGAGTGTGCTCATTTCATCTCTTCAAACGTGCCAGTGCAGTAACTTCAGTACCATGTTTACAGCAAGGCAAATATGTTTACAACAAGGTAAATATGGAGTCCGTACCCATGGAAGACAGTGCTTCTTAGCATGAACATTATGGCTTTGTTTCTTAAAAACACAAGGTACATTTTATCATAATGTGTGCATTTCGCTTTGAACTCTGAAGTTCTCTTTGACCGATTTCATGGCTCCAGATATCAATGTGCCTTGATTTCGGCATCTGATTACGTGGTCAGGGCCTTTACATCATGGCCTAACCTGTGATTTCACATACTGATTGCCATGTAGAGCTCTGTATGGTAACCTTACAGCCTTACCTGAAACTGATAACAATGACAACTGTGCAGTTTTGGTTAAACACATTAGCAGGGGAGTCATTTCAGAGAGATTCTGGGGGGAAGGGGCAAAGTTGGTCAGCATTGAACATTTATACAAAATTAAAAATGGACCTGGGCATAAGCAATATTAATAGTTTCTTCCACAAGTGAATCTATCCTTGCTCTCTCGCTGTCTTTAATTTCTTCTGTTTTCCACCTGCTGTGGCAAACATATCCGAAATTTTCCTTTGACTCATCATGATATACATAATATTCTATTGTTACAGAAATAACAAATACAGTGTAATTCTGTGATGTTGATATAATCACTGTGCAACAACGAACTATCAATATAATGGAGTATATAGACCTATTAAAGGTGTGGGTGTTGACAGAGACAGAAACAGAGACAGGGAGAATGCAGATTACTTTTGAATTGACATTGGCACATACCCATCCTCCATTCTCTTGGATCCAGTTCTGAAGCGGTCCATTTAGGTACTCAGTCATCCAGTTTGCTATATTATCCACTTGGGACGTCATCTCTCGGTTAACGCTTTCCACGCACATTGTCCCACCAAACTCGAAGAACGCGACAATCCTCCCCCAGTTCACCCCATCCCTGAAAAGCTCTTCGACCACCGATGTAAATTTCATGTGGACTGTGGTTGGTGTGAAATGCAACTGCCCGACCATCTCTGCAAAGTCTCGCTGATACATTCGTGAGATTTCTTCCCCGGCTTCGCGTAAAACCTTATGGAGGTCTGCATGGGGATCGATGCGGATCGTTTGGTTTACAAAAGGTGAAGGACCCTGTCCAGGATCTGGCGCGGGACGCCGTACCAAAACTGGAGAGCTGGAGGGGGAGGAGCCGAGCAATCCATTATTATTTGGAGAACTAGATTCTCTGCCCACATGGGAGTCCCACACATAGCCCTTTTTTAGGAGTTTGGCATGAATATACTGTGACACGATATTCCGGTTATCGAAAGGTCTCGTGCTATTTGCCATAACGCGGTAAAATAATAAAACAAAACCAGGCGTTTCAAAGATTGTTTTTACTTTATCAAACGTGTGTGACTTGTAATTACTTAGAGCTTTTTAAAAGTAATGCCTGCTTTAACTTGTATTGTACTATTTTCCCGAAAAGATGAGTACCGGTGCCCGTTTTCAAAGAAACGTGTTTAGGGCTGATTTTTAAAAAAAATTATTATTATTAATTTACATTTAAAACGATCTGTTTATCGTGCACTAACTTTAAACTATTTAAAATACGTATACACTGCTCATCCTCTGACATGCAAGTTACTAGTATGCATTGTTTTAATTGTACTCACGTACCTTTAAAAGTTCACGCATTATCTCTTAGCTTTCAGTTATTTACTTGTTTGCATTCAGATTATATTACTGTAATACAGTCTGTATCCACGGTACAGTATATGTAGCTAATGCAATCCGTCAGGAATTTGGATCCAGGATAAAACGCCCCTTTTCGGCAATGCACAGAAAATCCTTGAAATGCGTGGGGTTTAGCTAGATCCTTAAAAATACCACATAGAAAACAACAAGATTTTGGAAAGCAGATTAGCCACTTTAAGTAAATGAAACGAATGAACCGCATAAACATCCACGACTGACTTGTACAGAACTGTATGTGCTTCCCTTTCTGGGTTCAATTCCAATGACATTACACTACAGCGCCTCAGAAAGACGGAAGAGAAATCATTGGTTTTCGAAATGCTGTAATCCTATAAAAATTATCTGGAAAGTCAGGCTCCTGGAAAGAAGAAAATAGGGGTTTGCAAGAACTCCGACCTGCAGAAAGACCGACGCAGTCCTGCTGCATGCAGTTTCACAACAAAACTACACTGACTAAAGAGCCTCCTGTCACTGTCACAGAGAAATCCTAACCGCTCTCGCGCTCTCTCTCTCTCTCTCTCTCTCTCTGCCTCTCTATACTCCTTCCAATGAGGTATTTCCTCTACGTCACACCCATTCATTAAACTTATCAAATGCAGTTGAACTTCGCAGTCTACAAGCCTCTGAGGCGCTTTGGGGATTTTGTTGGTGCCAGACAGAGATGCGGCAGTTGCATTTTGCAACAAGATTATTCTAGCCTAATCTAAATTTCAACAAACTCTACATGTGATACACAAGTCAATTATTCGCGGACGCGCCTGTGCACTCATTTCTGAACTCTGGGAGATCATATTTTAGCTTGAATGAGAAATATGAACTGCTCACTAATAGTAGCCTACCTTCTAAGGTCAGCAATTATATATTCTACTAATAAATGTAGTGTACCTTGTTATGAAGAATAAAACAATATTGCCAAATCTGACCTTTTATCAATAGCTATAAATGACCGTGAACTTTATTTTAGACATATATACCTTTTGCTGTTTTTAAAAATAAAATTAATGCTTTTTGTGAACGGAAAACGGCACTGTTTAGAGAACTATAGAAAGAAACAGCAGGCACATCATTACACCTTCAAATGGACCTCGCAGACATTTTCGTTGCATGCATAAAGGGCTAATCATAGTACTACAGCGTTTATTCGCTGCGTTTTATACGCCCTACGTTTCGATGCTATTTTTGTATTCAGACTTGCGCATCAAATATCACAGGCAAGATGGGGGAACGTCTGATTATACCAGTGCAGAATACTGTTTATTTATTAGCAGAAATAAATAATTGTATTTATCTTAGCAGAACACTTACAGTTATTACAAAATCACAATACAAAGTATCACCTTACAAAATATCACAGTACAGAAAATCACATTACAGAATATCGTTACAGTTAAGAGCACTTATAAAGTACAATAAAATCAGTAGAAAATAAGATCAAATTCAAATAAGAGCAAAATAAAGAATACAGTAAATAATTACATTTAACAGTGAGTTTGACTAAGAGCAGTTAAATTATAGTACAAATATTTGCTTATACAAGTAAAGTCCATTATGAGCACATAGTAAGTACTATAAATGGATAAGAACAATTTCAAATAAGAGCAGTCACCAAACACGTGAATATGGATATCTAAGAGTAAAATTAAGTACACGATACAGCGAATAGTATAATTAAGAGCAGTAGCAGAATACAACAAGGTATGGAGCAGTTCGGTACGAGTACAAGCTGATGCAAGTACAATAGGGTGCCATATACATGATGCTGTCTGAACAGGTGTGTCTTGAGGAGGCGCCGGTGTAACGTCGGGAAATGCATCCCGGTACCATTTTTGGATATCAAATTTTGCACCCCGCCAAAAAAAATGCATCCCACACTATTATGCGTGTTCATTTATTGACGTTTCAGCGTTTACATGGATATATGAACCACCTACAATAACAAAACATTAACAAATATATCGTTCAAAATATTAAAATAGTATAAAGTTAATTTTTGAAAATGTTAGTGGTTCATTATGTTTTTTTTAAGCACTGAAGCAGATAAGATGATAGTTGCTACACAACTCTTGTAAAACGCTAATGATTAACAGAAACACTTTGAATAACCGACCAAACCAACTAATTAACCCAGTTTGAAAAAATATATATTTTTCTTAAATAGTAAAAAGAGTCAGTTTTCTAATACATAACTCAATAACAACGTTATATTAAAAATAGCATTGCAGTTTTGTAGACGTCTTTCATATATTGACTAAGAAAATAGCATTCTTAACTGTAAATATGAATGGATCTTAAAATTTTTAAACATGTTCCCAGAATAATTTATGCTATTCTCGATGATGTCTGTTGTCAGTGGAAAGGTCGTAGGAACAATAGCTATTATCAAGACCATGGCTGTATCACTTTGTATCACATATGTATCACATATTTTCTCACACACATCTTGGCGCGCCTGTCAGACAGCCTGTGTACATATTCTCGACATCTACAAACCTGGCTTTCTTAACACAGGAGGAAGGCGGAATATAAATCCTGTACAATTATTTGGACAATTAAAAACAATTAAAATCCTGTGCAATTATGTGGACAATTAAAAAAAAAAATAATACTTAAAAAACGCGAGGCAATACAACTTTTCAACTATTTCGCTAGTTCAAATGATTTGACAGAGGCCATTCTTAACTGAATGCAAAAATTAAATAGGCTGGACAAAAGAGTGAGGCGGGGACAACTATAAGAGGCGTGGACTACTAAAACAGGTATTGCGCATGCCCATATGACCAAGGGATTCATTTTTCTGAGGGATGCATTTTCTGATATTACACAGGAAGGTTGTTAGGGACTGAGCAGTCCTGATTAGTGATGTGTTTTTAGTACATTTTTATGAACGTTTAAATGCTATGCAGCATTTAAACGTTTAAACCATATGCACATACACACACACACTCTTTATATTGCATTCTGAAGTATACTGACAGCTCTAGTTTGTATTTTTCCAAGCAAAGAGCCCCTAAATAAGCAAATAACATTTTAACATCGCAAAGACTTAACTACAAAGTAAAAAACAAACAAACAAACAAACAAACAAAAAACACATATACACCAAAGTATATATTAAAATTAGTGCTTTCACTTGATTCAAATTTTTGATCAGTTAATTTATGGGCATTAGTTGATTAACCTGTAGATTAAATCGGTAGATTAATCCACGCACAATTTTAATAAAGGTAACGATCTTATAGCATCAGTCCTGCATGTAATACTCAAAAATCAATAGAATATAATAATAATAATAATAATAATAATAATAATAATAATAATAATAATAATAATAATACCGATGTGAATATGGTCTTTTTAAAAGTATTTGTATTATTATTTTTATCTTAGTAAATGTCTCTCTTTGTATTTGTACTGCGCTATTGAGATGTGCCTGTGCTGGCCCTGTGGGCACAAAGTGAATAGAATAAATTAACTAAACTAAACTTTTTTTTAACATTATATTATATTTAAAGAACAAAACAAAACCAATAATAATAATAATTAAAAATAACACAACTTACATATCTTACAGACTTTACTGTTCAGGGATTGGTGCCACAAACGGGGTATCCTTTTTTTTTTTTAATATCCCCTTGTGTTGACAAATTACATAGATATCAAGGACTTTTTTTTTTTTTTAGACAAATGATTTGTGTAAAAGTGTACTGGTAAATTAAAGCCTATACATAATTAACTTACACTTATGCGTTCTCTGAATTAATATTGAAAAAAAACAATCACAGTCAGCATAGAGTGTTCTGTTTATTATGGATGTTTACTTTTTACTGCATTCAGTAACTCCATCCACAGTAATTCTGAATGTTTTCATTTCAAATGATGAAGCATTGAACTTGTGTTTCTGTGGTACGGCAATTTTGTTTGGCATAATTATTTACATACCACGGTTTCCTTGTCCGGTCACTCAAAATTATTTCAAATGTGGCTTTGCCTCGTTCCTTTGTTTAGAGATGCAATTTTATTAAAAATATATCACAAACGTCAGAAAAAAACACTTTTCTTACCCTGTGTGGACTGAACCATACCACACCCACTACAGTATGAACACCAATGAAGCGCCAGATCGACGGAGAATAAAACCCGCCCCAGTGATAAATTACTAAAATTAATACATTAAAAAATATGTGTTTGGTGAAATTTGTCACGTGACCAGTTATATGTCTAGCATATTATTCAACGATTAAACCACTTCTTTAGAGTTTATACGTTTAAACGTTTAAAATTCCCACCCCTAGTCCTGATATCCATGGGTAGGTCGGTCCACCACTGAGGGGCAAGGGAGGAGAAGGAGCGGGCAGGTCGAGAGGTGAGGGGGCAAAGGGAGTCGAGGCAGGAGGTTAGGGAGGAGAAGAGGGTGGAGGTAGCCGAGTCAACAGAGAGTTAGGAGGAGTCGATAGAGGGGAGGTGCCAGAGAGCAGCAGAGGAAAAGACAGAGGGAGAGAGAGAACAGAGGTTTCAGCGGAAGGTGACAGAGGGGGTCGGTGGAGCAGGAAGGGATGGGAGCGACAGAGAGAAGGAGATAAAGTAGTGATCACAGATATTGTGAGGAGTGACTGAGAGGTGGGAGAGGTGGGGGGAAATCAGTCTCTGGTGAAGACGAGGTCCAGTTCACGGTCTGCTGTGTGGGGGGGGGGGGCTGGGGACTGGAGGCGAAAGAGTGAAGAAGGGGAAGAAATCCAGCAGAGTGGTTGGAGAGATGGATGTTGAAGTCATCTTATAGAACAACAAAGGTGGAGGGAGAGGAAGAAGTCAAACTCATCAAGAAAGTGAGTAAGGGGTTCAGGACGGCAGCTGAGGTCTGTCCTTGTGTGGACTACCACAGTTTAGACTTCCGGCCCTTTGGTGATGAGGCCTTTTGGTGAGCTGGCACTGAGTGCTGGCACCCTAGGTTAGTGTCAGTGCATATTTAGGAACCTAGAATTGTATCAGTACTTGCAACAGCTTGTATTTGCACTGAACAGCTCCATACCTTGCCGTATTCTAATACTGCTCTTAATTCTAACTACTTCCTGTATCTTGTATTTGATTTTACTCTTATAGGTATCCATATTCACGTTTTTTGTAATTGCTCTTATTTGAAATCATTCTCATCCATTCATCGAACTTACTACGTGCTCATACTGGACGGAACTCGTATAAGCAAATATTTTTAATACAAATTAACTGCTCTTAGTCAAACCCGCTCTTTTAAGAATTGTCAAGAAATGTTTTAATGTTGCAAACTGTTTCTTATCATGCTAAAGCAAACATTTTAGCAATCTGGAATGAGAAACATTCCACTTACATGTTAGCAGCGTAAATGTATAGCGATAAAAATAAAAAAAACATAAATGGAAAAAATAAGAATGTGGCAAATAATGTTAATTTCTATCCTGGATTATGTCAATGTTATTTTATGTTAGTTCCTTATACAATGGGCCCAGGTTACAAGCTCTTCATTTTAATAGGTCACCAATAGACAACAGTCTCCTGGAAGACAAACTGAAATTCCATGGCTTAAACAATGATAGTCTTGTTAATGAGTGGCTTGGACAAAATATTTAATTTAAGACAACAAGTTGGAAATGGGCAGGTTTGGTTATAGAGCGAAAATGAAGTCTCACCTGACCTGACAAGCGAATGGGCTGCTGTCAAAGAAGAAAAGCAATGAAACCATTCAAAGCATCGTCAGCCACTTTGTCTAAAAACAAATACAATACCCTGCTGTATTAGGGGTCATCCAAAGTAATCATCAATTATAGCAAGCTCCTTTTCAGGACACCCCCCTCCCCAAAAGTGTACATAAAAATGCTGACATCATTTAAACATTTGATAGTAATCTTTTTTCGCATCAGGATCATAATCTATACCTTAGTTGGCTCATGGATTTCCAAAGTGGTAAAAAATAGTATTGTTCCTATATTGCTCACTGTCAGGATGTAGAACGCAGGTAGTACTTAGCTTGAAATATTTGTGCTAGCATTCCATTTACCAAGAGAGGCAGCTCAAGTCAAATCCTATTGTAACGGAGGCTGGTGGCGGGATTTTTGTTTGTTGCTGTTTGCAGTTTTTTAATCTTGTCGGGAGAACGACCGTGGGAGACTTCTGGCAGATTCCCGTCAGTGTAGAGGGGGTCCCATGTACAGCTCTGGTGGATACTGGTGTGAGCGAGACATCTTCCAACAAGCAACCGAGAAACAACGCACCTGCCTGGAGCGCACGATCGTGCAACTGCAGACAGTGACGGGGGAGCTTGCACCAATGAAAGGGAAGGGGACAATGAACATCCAGATTAGGGGCCTCATCGTACGTCACAAGGTGTGGGTGGCAGCCATACAAGACCCCTGCATCCTGGGACTGGACTTTCTCCGACGAATCGGCACCCAGCTGGTTCTTCGGAAGGGGTCCTCAGCTTCCAGGGGGGCCCCACCCTTACTCTGGCTATTCTGGGGGAAACAGCGAACCCCTTTGGTGTGGTCTTTTGAGGATTGGAAACCCGATTCTCAGTGTGCCACTGCCGTTCAACTACAAGATCCAACACTGGGCTCAGGAGCACTATGTCAACGCTGATGCCCTGTCATGCCGTCACCTGCTCTGAGGAGGGCTGCTGCCACTGCAACAGACAGGAGATCTGGGAGCAGGAGCTGACTGCGGCAGAGAGGCAGTGAGGGGAGTATCAGGAGCAGCCAGCCAGCAAGGGGGAGCCAAGCGACTTCTGTGACCTGCAGCAAGCTGTCAAAAGTCACCACAGTGGAGTGGAGGCAGCAGCAAGAACAGGAGACTGACCTGCAGTCAATGTTGCTCTGACTGGAAGAGCACCCAACCATCCTGGGATGAGATCGACCTTCAGTCTGCAGCCACAAAGTGCTGTGCTAACAGTGCAGCAGCCTGGCCATCAGAGACGGACTACTTCAGTGGACCGGTAGGTGAGATGGCAGGTGTTGGCTCCCTAAAGAAGGTGGTGCTCCAAGCCAACCACGGAACCCCCTGTTCGGGACACTGGAGTCGCTATGGCACTGCGACTAGAATGAAAGGGACCCCCGGGTCGGTTGCCGCCCGTTACAGCAGTTTCAGTTGGGGCCCCCTTGTGGCTATGAATTACTTAACAAAGTGGCCTGAAGCAGACGCTCTTCCAGACCAGGAGGCAGAGACAGTAGCAGAAGAGCTGCTGGAGGGGTTCTTCTGCTGGTTCGCGTTTCCCCAAGATCCGCACTTGAACCAAGGCCGCAACTTTGAATCCTGGGTGTTCGCCAAGATGCGTCGCCCACTAGGGATCCATAAGACACACACCACACCGCTGCACCCCCAGAGTGATGGGCTGGTGGAGAGATTCAACCGGACCCTCTCCATTCAGCTCGCTATCACCTCCACCTCTCACCAGAAGGACTGGGACATCCAGCTGCCGCTGATCCTATTAGCTTGCCGCACTGCTGTCCAGGAATCTGCCAGCTGTACCCCAGCGCTGCTTAGGCTTGGTCGGGAGCTCCGGACACCGGCTGAGCTGCTGTTTGGCCGCCTGTGGAGGACGCCCCCGGTTCGGAATACATCAGGCATCTGCAGGCATTGGCATAATGGTGCACACTGCAGCCAACTTCAGGCTACGTACATCTGCCAGAAGTGGTACTACGACCTTCGGGAATGGGGGTTGCACTTTCTTGCAAGAGAACTGGTCTGGTCTGAACTGGTCTGGGTCTACAGCTCCCGATGTAAAAGAGGCCGCTGCTCCAAGCTGGACAGTGCCTGGATAGGACCCTGCCGGGTACTGGAATGGCTTGGGGAGGTGGTCTACAGAGTACAACTTCCACAATGGGACCGCAAAGTCGTGCTGCATCAGGACCGCCTCGCCCCATACCGGGGGAGGGACACTGACGACTTAGTGGGGGCTGGAGACCCAGGCTTGAAGACGCCTGCGACACGATCAACACCGGCAACTGTGTAATGGAGGCTGGTGGCAGGATTTGTTGTTGCTGTCTGCACCATCAGTGCTGTGCTTCTCCACTCTGCACCTGTGCTGATCTTGCCACGTGCAAGAAAAGCACCCCGGGGATCGCCGAGGACCGCCGGGCTCGGCTGACGGGAAACAAGTGTATTTGCTATTTACAGTGTTGGGCAAGTTACTGAAAAAAATGAACTTATTACTGGTTACTCGTTTATTCAGAAAAAACTAATATAATGTCCTTATTACTTAATAAAAAAGTAGCACGTTATATTTCTTTCTCTTGTCTTGTCCTACGAAACAGTTGTTGTGATTATTGTTTACTACGTAACTGTATGTCTGGTAATTAATTTATTAAATGTGTCAAACAGGTTTTTAAAATGTTTGCAGTGTAACAAACAAACAATTCGTATTAATTTACTGGGTATAGTCAATTGTAATCATTACAATACATGCAACTTAAGTTAAACTTAAGTTACATAAAGGCTTGTTATAAGAGAATAGCGAGCCTTAGTTGGGAAAAACGGACATAATGTATATAAAACATTGTGTGAGATCAATTACTTAACGTAATATTTTGTAGATACATACTTCAATTATGCTGTAGTATTTTTTCATATGCATGCAATTTGAGTTCTTTAAAGTGTACATTCAGTCAAACTATTTTAAACGCTTTGTTTATAAATCTAAATAGTCCTTGTTATATCACATCAAAAGGAGCTTAGGTTACTGAAGAAGCAGCTGTTTATGTACCTGCCGGGATCTCTGTTATTATTATTATTATTATTTGTTTATTTAGCAGATGCCTTTATCCAAGGCGACTTACAGAGACTAGGGTGTGTGAACTAAGCATCAGCTGCAGAGTCACTTACAATTACGTCTCACCCGAAAGACGAAGCACAAAGAGGTTAAGTGGCTTGCTCAGGGTCACACACTGAGTCAGTGGCTGAGGTGGGATTTGAACTGGGGACTTCCAGGTTACAAGCCCTTTTCTTTAACCACTGGACCACACAGCCTCCTCTGTACTCAAGCCAGTTAATCCTGATTGTGGGCACAGAGGCAATGAAAGCTGTTATGTTCAGGGTCCATGTGGTCAAGGGACTGCTGTAAGTCAAGTTGTTAGTGTTTACAGTTTAATGACATGTCATGCTGACTGTAATACAATAAACAGTAGTTCACGTTAGTGGTTACAACTGAACTGAAATGTACTTTGGCTCTAAAAAAAGAAAAGACCACCAATATTGGTGTATAACAGAGAAAATGTAATGAGATAAGCTCAATTCTTTTTTGCGGAAAGTAACTGTAATATTAAAAATCAAATGCTTTATATTACCTTGTTATTGACAAAAGTAATATTATTACAGTAATGCGTTTCTTAAGTAAAGAATTACCCCAATTCTGGCTGTTTAACCTTTCATGTTAAACAAAAGAACCTGCTGTTTTTTCTACCTGTACTACCTGCTTCTTTGCAAGCTTTTTACAATATTTTATTACAAGTCCCCCAACACTTACAGCTATGGCCAAACGTTTTGCATCACCTCGAAATTTAGGATTGAGACATACCGGTAATTATATATATATATATATATATATATATATATATATATATATATATATATATATATATATATATATATATATATATATATATATATATATATATACAGTACTGTAAAAAGTTTTAGGCAGGTGTGAAAAATGCTGTAAAGTAAGAATGCTTTCAAAATAGACATGTTAATAGATTTTATTTATCAATTAACTAAATGCAAAGTGAGTGAACAGAAGAAAAATCTAAATCAAATCCATATTTGGTGTGACAACCCTTTGCCTTCAAAACAGCATCAATTCTTCTAGGTACACATGCACAAAGTCAGGGATTTTGTAGGCATATAGTCAGGTGTATGATTAAACAATTATACCAAACAGGTGCTAATGATCATCAATTCAATATGCAGGTTGAAACACAATCATTAACTGAAACAGAAACAGCTGTGTAGGAGGAATAAAACTGGGTGAGGAACAGCCAAACTCAGCTAACAAGGTGAGGTTGCTGAAGACAGTTTACTGTCAAAAGTCATACACCATGGCAAGACTGAGCACAGCAACAAGACACAAGGTAGTTATACTGCATCAGCAAGGTCTCTCAAGGCAGAAATTTCAAGGCAGACAGGGGTTTCCAGATGTGCTGTCCAAGCTCTTTGAAGAAGCACAAAGAAGCAGGCAGCGTTGAGGGACCGTGAGGCGCAGTGGTCGGCCAAGGAAACTTACTGCAGCAGATGAAAGACACATCATGCTTACTTCCCTTCGCAATCGGAAGATGTCCAGCAGTGCCATCAGCAGAAAACAGTGGGACCCTGGTACACCCATCTACTGTCTGGAGAAGTCTGGTCAGAAGCGGCCTTCATGGAAGACTTGCGGCCAAAAGCCATACCTCCGGCGTGGAAACAAGGCCAAGCGACTCAACTATGCACGAAAACACAGGAACTGGGGTGCAGAAAAATGGCAGCAGGTGCTCTGGACTGATGAGTCAAAATTTGAAATATTTGGCTGTAGCAGAAGGCAGTTTGTTAAGCCGAAAGGGCTGGAGAGCGATACGAATGAGTGTCTGCAGGCAACAGTGAAGCATGGTGGAGGTTCCTTGCAAGTTTGGGGCTGCATTTCTGCAAATGGAGTTGGGGATTTGGTCAGAATTAATGGTCTCCTCAATGCTGAGAAGTACAGGCAGATGCTTATCCATCATGCAATACCATCAGGGAGGCATCTGATTGGCCCTAAATTTATTCTGCAGCATGACAACGATCCCAAACATACAGCGAAAGTCATTAAGAACTATCTTCAGCATAAAGAAGAACAAGGAGTCCTGGAAGTGATGGTATGGCCCCACAGAGCCCTGATCTCAACATCATCGAGTCTGTCTGGGATTACATGAAGAGAGAGAAGCAACTGAGGCTGCCTAAATCCACAGAAGAACTGTGGTTAGTTCTCCAAGATGTTTGGGCCAACCTACCTGCCAAGTTCCTTCAAAAACTGTGTGCAAGTGTACCTAGAAGAATTGATGCTTGATGCTGTTTTGAAGGCAAAGGGTGGTCACACCAAATATGGATTTGATTTAGATTTTTCTTCTGTTCACTCACTTTGCATTTAGTTAATTGAAAAATATAATCTATTAACATGTCTATTTTTTAAAGCATTCTTACTTTACAGCATTTTTTCACACCTGCCTAAAACTTTTGCACAGTACTGTATATATATATATATATACAGTATATTAACATAATTTAGATATTTTATTCAACATCATGTAATCAAAGAAACGACAAAGTGATATCACAAAGTCTACTGGAAGCCATAATAGTAGAACAGTATTTCATGTTAGATTTTGAAATGTCACATTTTTCAGTTTTTGTCAGTTTTTCACTAAGTATATGAGAAAAATACAAAGTGGTATGTAATTCAATATGTTAACGTAACATTTTTCAGCAGATTTCATTCAACTTATGAAGCAAATGTTGTTAATTCTATAGGGTAATGCAAAACATTTGTCCAGAGCTGTACTCGTTTACTATTTATATTGAAAAACGACATTGTATTAGCCCAAGAGTTTGTATTTTAGTAACTGCAAATAAACTGCAAGAAATATTTGCATTTTCTAATCAGATTTCCAAATAGTATTGTGTGACAGCCAGGCAAGATTTTTAGATCTAGCTATTATTTATTTGTTTTAGTTTAAAATAAGCTTTTTTGTTCTATATGGAAACAGATTTTAGACATTATTTTTGTATGTATTGTATTTTAATGAATTGTGCATATATTTGCAAACAGGGGGAATACAGTAACAAATAAATAAATAAAAATATTACCGCCATATAATAATGAAGTGTATTTTAATTTAATTGTGTGGTGCTTTCTTTCTGTACCATTTGTCATTAAAGTCAGAAGTTTTAAACATGAGAAGAAAAAAAAAACTGAGCTGACGCACCAGTGCCTTCTGTACTTTCTCGTGCGCTGGAAAGGAAACGTGTGCCAACATAAGAGGATTTGTTTCCTCAACCAAATGTTAAATATCATGAACTGTGAAAAAAATGAATGGATGTTGATGATAAGTGTTCCCAGGACATTAAAAAACAAAACAAAAACTTTAATACATATTATTTATCAAGTCATCCTTCTGCGACATTAAAATGCCTCTGGTAAATATATCTTATTGTTTCTGTAAGGAAGACAGGAAGTACAGGAAGAAAAACAATAATAAGACTGTTTTGGCACTTCTAATTCTAGAAATGTGTTGAAATCAAAAGAGAGAAAATGGCTGAATTGAATCCACTGTCATAGGTCCACTATTTTGGTGGAATTTCTAAGGGTGTAGTGGAGAAAGGAGACACCAAGTTGAACACAAATGTGCATTTCAAACAGGCCTTGTATTTACCTGAGCATGCGAGACACACTGATTTTGTTCATAGCAAATTTTTTTCTGCAGCTGGAGGCCCTGAAGAAAAATCTTTTAGAGAAAGTTGAACAGATAGACAGTGACTGCTTTGTGTTTAAAACGTTTGGATCTGAACTTTTGAGAATATATACTATTTAGTATATAAAACACCACTTCTGCTTTACTGAGACTCAAGAAATGCTGATTCATGTAAATGATTTGCAGCATTAAAAAGATGACAAAAAAAGCCTAGATTTTGCCTCCAAAATACTGATGAAAAATAAAGTCTGAACGCAGGTAGCATCATTAGCACATTTTTTCAGAATGGAAAAAAAAAACTTCATTTTATGGACTTGTAAGCAATGCAAATGCAAATGATGATGTGCAGTAAATAGTTTTTAAAATCTAGCCCTTATTGTACAATGTTGAGTTATTTAAAGAATGTTTTATAAGAATAAAATAGATTGATATTCATTAAACTGTTTTAGGCAATAAATATGTTAGGGTCAAAATCAAGACCAAATTATAGTTTGGAAGTTGATAGACAAATATGTATTTTTTTCCAAACTGGCTGCCTTCACCCATAACAGTTATCACATCTCTCTGTTGCTGATCTGTTGGCTAACAAAGCTATGAATTACAGATTTCAGCAACCTCTACCCTGAAGCAATATCAGGGGAGGAATGGTCACATAACCAGGATTAATCTGAACCCTGGGCAGACTTTTCACATTGAAAATAAATATTTTAACTAAAAATGATTTTCACTAATAAAGTCATGGTAACTGATATGACTCTGTCCTGAAGAGGGTATATCTCTGCCCACACCTTTTGACTGATTCAATCTTAATCTATTACTGTGGATCTTTACATTCACCAAGAAAAAAATGCAGCATGACAACTGGAGCAGAGGCACTGAACCATCTTAAATCTATGTCATGAAAGGGATTTACACTACGGAGTTGCAAATGTCTGCCCGAGAAGGGCAGTGACACGTGTGCCACTATTTCTACAGCTTTTCACAGGCTGATTGAAAAGTTAATTTTGAAGAGGATAAGATAGGATTAAAGAGAGGTGTAGTGGAAATCAATCATCTTTGATTTCATGATGGAATGTACAGAAAAGATACAGAACAGGGACAACTTGAATAAAGAAGAGACTAAATAAGACCCAATTAAAGTAAAAGCAGTATTATGCTCCCATTCCATTCTCTGCTTGCTTTGTACCAGTAATTCAAGGGTGAAATAACCTGTTTAGTTAAATATATACTAGATAATCAACACACACATACATTATATATATATATATATATATATATATATATATATATATATATATATATATATATATATATATATATATATATATATATATATATATGAAATCAGTCCTTAGAAATTCTGGTATGCGACTGGTTAAAACTTCATTACATGCCCAAAAATAGATCAAACTACTGCCCTGTGACACTGCTTACTGTCAATAGTTTGTTTTACAAACTCCCTCAAATTACATCATCACACTGAATGTCCTTCCTCTCTTCACACAAGAAAGCAAAATGGCGGACAACTGAAAATGAATTACTAAATATACTAAAAAACATGCTGCAAACACTAAAATTGTGTTTCAGTGTTTTCTGACCTAAAATGCAAACAAGCTCAACGATGTAAATAAACACAACATTCACAAACTCAACGTACTCCTCTGAGTGACAGTCAGACAAACTGTTCTATGACTGATTCATAAAACAAATATGGACTGCAGAGTTTAGCTAATAGGGGGAAACTAAAGGCCCCTGCAGCTTTGGGCATTATAGTCCTGTTGGTAACTATAGTTCTTCCCTCAGGGCAATAGTTTCCCCACTATACACCTCCTCTCCAGTCCATATTTACAATATATATATATATATATATATATATATATATATATATATATATATACAGTGGCTCTCAAAAGTATTCACCCCCCTTGGACTTCTCCACATTTTATTGTGTTACAACATGGAATCAAAATGGATTTAATAAGGAGTTTTTGCCACTGATCAACACAAAAAAGTCCATAATGTCAAAGTGAAAAATAAAATCTACAAATTGTTCTAAATTAATTACAAATATAAAACAGAAAATAATTGATTGCATAAGTATTCACCCCTTTTGCTATGGCACACCTAAATAAGCTCTGGTGCAACCAATTGTCTTTAGAAGTCACATAATTAGTTGAATGGAGTCCACCTGTGTGCAAATCCGGAATAAGGTTCTTCAAAAGCACCAATCAGGGGTAGGATATAAGAACATTTCCAAGGCATTGAAATCCCCCGGAGCACAGTAAAGTTCATTATTAAGAAATGGAGAGAATATGGCACAACTGTAAATCTGTCTAGACCAGGCCGTCCTTAAAAACAGAGTATCCGGGCGAGAAAAGCACTAGTCAGCGAGGCCACCAAGAGGCCTATGGCAACTCTAAAGGAGTTACAGTCTGGGAGCTGGGAGACTGTGCATAATTTAGAACAATTTGTAGATTTTATTTTTCACTTTGACATTATGGACTTTTTTGTGTTGATCAATGGCAAAACCTCCTAATTAAATCCATTTTGATTCCATTTTGTAACACAATAAAATGTGATAAAGTCCAAGGGGGGTGAATACTTCTGAGAGCCACTGTATATATATATATATATATATATATTGGGTGCAGAAAAATGGCAGCAGGTGCTCTGGACTGATGAGTCAAAATTTGAAATATTTGGCTGTAGCAGAAGGCAGTTTGTTCGCTGAAGGGCTGGAGAGCGTACACGAATGAGTGTCTGCAGGCAACAGTGAAGCATGGTGGAGGTTCCTTGCAAGTTTGGGGCTGCATTTCTGCAAATGGAGTTGGGGATTTGGTCAGAATTAATGGTCTCCTCAATGCTGAGAAGTACAGGCAGATACTTATCCATCATGCAATACCATCAGGGAGGCATCTGATTGGCCCCAAATTTATTCTGCAGCATGACAACGACCCCAAACATACAGCTTAAAGTCATTAAGAACTATCTTTAGCGTAAAGAAGAACAAGGAGTCCTGGAAGTGATGGTATGGCCCCCACAGAGCCCTGATCTCAACATCATCGAGTCTGTCTGGGATTACATGAGAGAGAGAAGCAACTGAGGCTGCCTAAATCCACAGAAGAACTGTGGTTAGTTAAGCCAAGATGTTTGGGCCAACCTACCTGCCGAGTCCTTCAAAAACTGTGTGCAAGTGTACCTAGAAGAATTGATGCTTGATGCTGTTTTGAAGGCAAAGGGTGGTCACACCAAATATGTATTTGATTTAGATTTTTCTTCTGTTCACTCACTTTGCATTTAGTTAATTGATAAATAAAATCTATTAACATGTCTATTTTTGAAAGCATTCTTACTTTACAGCATTTTTTCACACCTGCCTAAAACTTTTGCACAGTACTGTATATATATATATTATTGCTTTTATATCAGTACACATTGGGGCTGGCAAGGGTTAGCTACCCTTGTCGGCAGTATCCAGCTCTGTGTTTACAGGATGCTGGAGACACACGCCCAAGGCTTCTAAGAAATTAAAGAGAAAAATACCCCTAGAGTCTGCGAGGCGAGGGGAAGATGACTCAACGTTGGACAACACGGTTGGGACTTAGGAGCGGAAACAGATATGAGTATGGAGAGTACTTCACAAAAGACTAGTTCAAGATCTGCAGTTAGCAAAGACATGGAACTCCAGGTTTGTGTCTGCGGCTGGAGCAAGGCGACAACAGTCAGGGTTTGAAGATTCATCAAGGGAGAATGAAATGCTTGAGGGAGAAGGGACAAGGGCCTCGCATTGATCAGTACTTCTTACTGAAGTCAGTCAAGTCAGTCGAATGAAATCCAGCGACAGGAAGCAAACCACAGTTCGCAGGATATCAGCACCCCTGTCATAGATGTGAGGAGGACTTGCATGGACACAGTTAGTGATGAACCTAATGATCCTTGTGAACTCGGTCAGACAAACCTGCGTAAGAGAGAAAAGAACCTCAACAGGCACAAGCCTGGAGTTAAATGGCCAAGAGCTTGTGAGAAAACTGCATGGGACACAGTAAACACAGATCTCTGCTTTGCATTGGAAAGGTTAAGTGGAACAGTTGAAAAGAAACTGGATAAATTTGGGGACATCATCTACGCATATGGAAGCGAGAGGTTTGGATTTGAAAAAAGGAAGGAAAAAGTACAAACTATTCCTGGAAAGTCTAGACAGCAGCAGTCAGTGGCCACAGCAACCTTAGCAGTAGAGTTTTAGTTTGCCTGGTAAAGCGCTGCTGTCTATGCTTTTCAACCCTTCCACAGAAGAAGAATGGCACACTAAAAGCATCTAAGTTTGAGCTGGAGAGATATTTGGAGGAAACACATACAGATTCAAAAGTGTTTATGTCAATTCCTTCAGACATCCCACCTATAAATCCACCAGAATACCAAATGGAGGACTGTGCACCTAAGTGGAAAGAAGTTGAGCAAGCTGTGAAAAAAGCAAGGGCTTCATCATCTCCAGGGCCTAATGGAGTTCTGTACAGAGTGTACAAGAGTGCTTCAAGAGTTCTACGAATCCTGTGGAAATTGATGAAAGTGGCATGGGAAAAACAGGTTGTACCAAGAGCATGGTGCCAAGCAGGTGGAGTCTTTATACCTAAAGAAAAAGATTCTACAAGCATCAGTCAGTTTCACCCTATTTCCCTATTAAACGTAGAAGGCAAGATTTTCTTCAGCATTATTGCTCAGAGATTGTCAACTTACCTATTAAAGAACTGCTTCATTGACGCTTCAGTACAAAAAGCGGGCATTCCAGGTTTCCCAGGATGCTTAGAACACATCAATGTGATCTGGCAACAAATTCAATCAGCTAAAAAGGAGAGGAAGGAGCTCCATGTGACATTCCTGGATTTGGCTAATGCATATGGTTCAGTGCCACATGAACTTCTTTGGGCAGCATTTGATTTTTTCAGTGTACCGATGACAATAACAAATCTAGTGAAAGCCTACTTTGGAGATTTGCAATTTAGTTTTTCAACTTCAGAATTCAGCACTACATGGCAATGCCTAGAAGTTGGAATAATGGCAGGATGCACCATTTCTCCACTGGCTTTTCCATGGTAATGGAAGTAATCATTAGGGCATCAAAATGGGTAGTGGAAGGAGAGCGCTTGGCTTCTGGAATGCGACTACCACCAATTCGAGCATACATGGATGACATGACAACCATGACTACAACAGGAGCTTGCATTAACTGGTTATTGTGCAAATTAACCAATAACATTGAATGGGCACGAACGCAATTCAAGCCCACTAAATCAAGGTGCATCTCTATAATTAAAGGTAGAGATAAAATGTTCTACATTAAATGGTGAGGCAATACCAACAGTGTCTGAGAAGCCAGTGAAAAGTCTTGGGAGATGGTACGACGGGGATCTAAAGGACACAGTTTGTGTAGGAGAAGTTAGACAACAAGCAGTGGAAGGGTTGAAGAGCATTAACAGCAGCGCTTTACCAGGCAAACTAAAACTCTGGTGCTTTCAGTTTGGTCTACTTCCGAGGCTGCTGCGGCCACCGACTGTGTACAAGGTTTCTTTGACAACAGTAGAGAAGCTGGAAGCTTTAATCAGTTCATACATCAGGAAATGGTTGAGAGTTCCACGCTGCCTCAGCAGACTGGGACTTTATGGTAAAGTTATACTGCAGCTACCTGTCTCCGCTCTAACTGAGGAGTTTAAGTGCGCCAAGGTCCGACTGGAGATGACATTAGTAGAGTCACGTGACAAATCCGTAAGGGAGGCAGCACCTGTGTTGAAAACTGGAAGAAAATGGGCGGCAAAGAAAGCTGTGGAAGATGCAAAGGCTGCCCTTCGAATCGGTGATATCATAGGGCAAGTTCAGCATGGAAGAGGGGGTCTTTGTCTCAGTTCAGCTCCTCCTACATGGCACAAGGCAGCCCCAGCTCAACGGAGGAAGCTGGTAGTCAACGAGGTGCAAAAGCAGGAGGAGAGGTTGAGGTGTGTAAAGGCCGTTTCCCAGGCCAAGCAGGGAGAATGGATGAGATGGGAGAGTGTGGAACAACTCAAGATCGGCTGGCAAGACCTATGGTCAATGGAACAGAGCAGGATCAGTTTCCTCATCAGGTCAACATATGATGTTCTCCCATCACCACAGAACCTAAACCTCTGGGTAGGAGAGGATTCCTCATGTCCTTTGTGTTCATCACCTGCAACATGAAAGCACATTTTGACAGGATGTAAGGTGGCTCTTAGCCAAGGACAGTTTACTTGGCGCCATGACCAGGTGCTGCGATGTTTGGCCTTAGCATTGGAAGACAAGTGTAACATGACCAATAAGTTGCCACCAGTTCCATTAAAACATTGCACACAAAAGACAACATTCCTCATTACAGATGAGAATTGCTGCTAGTTCCTAATTATGTTTTAGTCCAATTGTCAACAGACAATGTGACCTTTCACAGAAGTATCAGGATCCACCTTTACTGCTGATCAAAAAACAAGAATGTTTCTCATTCACACAAGTACAAATTCTAAGTAACAAAACTGATAGAATAAAATGTATACTTCTATGGAATGCAATATAAATATTTTCCAATATGTACATGTGTTGTTTATTGATTTCTGTAACAAAACAGAATAGATTTTTTTTTTTTTAATTATGGAACACAAAGTGAAGCTCTCTTAAAGTTTGGCTAAAACAAAATAAACAAAACAACACTATTAATTTTTTTTTTTTTTTTCATACATCCAACAAATTATATATACTTTATTTGCAGAGCTCAAACAGTTTCATGATTTTTTTTTTATATTCTACATTATAAATCTTATTTTGAGAACAGTTTAAACATGTAGAATGAGATTATATCAATTAATTATACATTAATTCTGTAGTGAACTACAGCCTTACACTGAACAATACATCAAAAGAATCAGAATCAAATATCTGTTCTCACTCTCATCCTTGCAATTTGTTTAAGACATTGTGTACAGAACAAACGCTTTTTATTCACATGACAAATAAAGCTTAGCATAAAAAATATATATAATAGTAAACATTATTTTTGGATAAACATTTAGTTACCATGAATATAATTCTATAAGAAACTGGTGATCAACAAAAAAAAATAGTGTGTGTTATTTCCACTTTCTTACACCATTCAATAAAATTTTCCAGAGGCATAATATAAATGTCTTTTAAAACAAAGGGCTTATCACATGATCCCACGTGTACAGATATTTGGCATTTTTGTCCTGTGTGGAAATAGGATTGAGCAGGACGTAATTAAGTAAGCTCTCGATCAAACTGACAAATGTTTAGGCTATGCCTTTATTAAACTGATCATGTTTGTCTACTTACGTTTCTTATAGTGTCCTCAGAGTTTATGATGGAGTGTTCCGTAATTCATAAATCCTTAAGATTTCTTTGGGCTATTCGTCCAATAAAACATGTCAAGAAACCACTGTTCAATTAGGACTGCCGCCACATCCAAAAAGTAGCAATGTAGAATGGGGTTTCACGGACAGTGGCAAAAGTGCAGTTTACTTGCTGGTTTATCACAGGCACAAATGATTTACACAAGGCTCTTTTACAGGCTTTCACAAGCTATGAGCTAATTTTTCATCACTTTGATTTTATCATTATTTGAGTACCATACTCATCTGATGAAGCCATCACTTGTACTAAAAGGAAAGAGAATATTAGGTAATCATATTTCAAAAACACAAAAATAGAAACCTTCCCACTATTAGTTTAGTGATTTTTGAGACAAGAAACCAAAACTTAAGGTTTGAAAGTCTACTAATGCAGATACTGGAAACTCAGACAGACCCGACTAGAGATAAGGATACAAGAGGTAGTGGGGACTACCTACTCCATTCTGATCGGTGTTGAAACAAATTGCTGGTTTACAGAAAATTACACAAGAATTATAAGGTCCCAACTACCATATACAACCTCTTGCTTCTGAAACAACATTGTAAGGTGCATGCTAGTAAATGACCTGGTTGTTCCCCCAGCTTCTAAGGCAAGATGGCTTATTTTATCATCAGTGGCACAAATGCTATAATAAGGTTACATTGATAGGCCAAATGCCTTTATTTTCTTCATTTAAATTCTAATGAAAATGGAGTTTAATTTCTGCCTTATGTCATTCGGTCAGTAATGTCACCACCACAATCGCACTAAGCTTTATTTTAGTGTAGTATTTTCTGATAATGTATATTGTAGGTTACATGATCATTTACGTAGAGAAGCGGAAATGTAATCGTCACAAGTCACTTGCAGAATGCTTTGCTTACTTTAATAGAAACAACTGAAAGAGTTTTATAAGAAACATCTAAAACAACAAAGGATCACCAGAATGGGAAAAAATACATTTGAAAAGTCCTCTTTTGATAATACATGCCCTCTTCAATTTGGTGTGCCAATTGTCTTAAACACATTGTACTGTGTGTTGATATATTATTTACACCGCTTTCTTTTTGGTACAATATCACTTGGTCAATTTCCAGGTCTAATCCAAAGTAATATGCTACAAGGGACTTGAAAAATCCTCAATTACTGTTAAATTAATTAAAACAAATAATCCACAAAAGATCTTCAGCACAAAGATACATTTACTACCAGTGATGATGTTACAAATGTTAATTGTAAGATATCATGTTTTTTAAAAGCATTCATTAGCATTACAGGATGTACAGTACATGTTGGCTATTCCCAAAGCAACTTGGTATTGGCATAAAATATTCTGGTTGTATAGAATCATTGTATCTTTTTTCATTCGTCATATGCCTTTTTCAAGCACCTCTGAAGCCTCAATAGAGCTCTCAGCACCATTCTGCCCCTAGTGGATAGAAGAAAGATTAGTTTCTAGAGCCAGAATGTTGCAGGAGGGTAATGTTTACACACTGATGTATCGGACGAAAATGGAAGGTAGTCATGATGTTCTGGCTTCTAAATATTAAAAAAAGTCACCCATATGTGATGACAAACAGTAAATGATGCAACGTGATCTAAACAAGAAGAAGAATACATTAGTTAGGATAACACTGATAATTCATACCCATACCAAGTTGTTCTGTAAGTTCTTAGAATGCATATACCTTGGGACTGCTATTCAACAAAAGACAATATCAACTAAACTATAAGAAAATACCAGACCAAAAAACAAAAATACTCTAACCAGAACTAAATTAAAAACACACACAAAAAATAAAACAGGTGCACCAGTATGGATCAAAATAATACTGCACAGCAATTCCTCTCATATTTGCATTTATTTTGCATATCACCAATACTTCCTGGTGAATGCAATTAATTTTCACTGTCCCCCATTTGCTTCCCAGGTGTACAATCATCAGTAACTCTCTCAGATCTCCGAATGCGTTGGAGGGCTGGGGGCTGGGGGCTGTTGCCACTCTGACAAGTCCACTCCGGAGCTCCAGCAGAGGTTCCGGTGGAGATTATTTATTCAGTCTTGTCTCTTTTTTTTTTAACTGTTCTCTCTGCATCATGCAGCGGCGAACAATGCTGTCAAAGCTTCCCAGATAAAACAGAGCAATTGTCCTGAAAAGGCCCATGGTGACGATCTTATCAGGGCAGAAAAGAAAGTCAACTGTGTTTTAATCGATTGTACTTTTTCAACAGTAGAATAAATCAACTATACAGTAAATTGCCATGTGAGTGTTGTGAATTTGAAGTTTGTCTTGTTTTTCAACCCACTGTATAAGACTTTTTAAAGAAATAACTTTCGACCTGCAGCAATTTATATAACACCATTAAATTTTAATAATAATATTGCAGGGAATACATGTCCTATTATCCAAGTAAAACAGTTTTAAGTCAATATTATAAATTTAAAGAGGTCTTGTATAAAACATTTCTTTTACATCTCAATAATGTACTACTTTCATAAGTTTACTTAAGGGGAGGTATTTTTGCTTGAAGATCCTGTGGGAACACCCTCTTCTGAAGCAACACTGCTTGCACATGGGCAGTTTACTTTTATTGTTCAGAATTTTAATTCGACACGGCAGCTATTGTGTTTATTTTTTTTAAACTTATTATAAAAAGTGGTTAGCCAGCTTTGTAGCAGTGTTATCAACGGGAAGGACACACTGAACCCATGTACATGTAAACTAGAGGTCTTCACTGGTCTACCCGGACCCGAGACCCGGGTTAGATTTTGTTTACTCAGTAATACTTTAATAGTCAATTACTATTAAAGGGGCTTGGTACTAAAAATCATTGTTTATAATTCCTGTAGCGTGGACTGGCTTCCCCCAGTAGCACGACATGGCTTGCAGAGCACAGCAGCACACACATAACCGATATCGAAGGTGTTTTTTTTAGATCATTCTTAAAAGTCGGAGTAATGGATTTCTTTATGAAGGACGTGAAAGAAAAACTAAAAAAAAACTAAAAAAATGCAGAAAAATGCAAGTCTGCGGTGTGGGAATCATTTGTTGTTATTGTGGACAAAGAAGGAAAACAAGTTTTGCAAAACACACACTTTACATCTCAATTCCATCTGTTCTTGTGTTAAGTTTGTAATAAAATCATTCATTTACGAGATTGTACTTCAGTTCATTTGATTTTCAGATACTTTATTTATCTTTGTATATTTTACACAAACATATTATATATTTAATTTTACAGTCCTCTGTGTAGGTTCATGATTGAATAAACACTGTCTACAGTTCAGCCAGATTTCCAGGTTGAACTATAAAAAACACTGTATCTCGTCAGTGCATATACTAAGCTGGGGAAAGAAAAGCGTTCCACGTTTTTTTCGTGCTGGGTCGGATCCGGGTATAGTAACAAGAATTTTACATCGGGTCAGGTAAGTAATTGTCGGTTCGTGGTCAGGTCGGGTTGATTAATTTGGACCTGTGAAGACCTCTAATGTAAACCTCATGCAAAAGCCCTTACCTGTTGAAGTCCCTCAGTGATAGAAGTGACAGGTGACATTCCACAGGTCAGTGAGGAAAGCATATAGCCATCCAGACCCACTGAACTGTTGAAATTACCTTGCTGGTAGGGAAGATAGAAGGAAATAGAACAAAACTAATTATTTCACTTCTTGGGGACATATATACAACACTTGTTACTTATGTTGGTGTAAATGAGCTGTCCCTTTCAAGACACATTAATCCTTATGCCAAAATAATTCCTGACATGGACTCTGCTATACATAAAAGTTGCATCTCCTTGTTGCAAAACAGTTTCAGTCATGAAATGCAAGCCAACAGATTTGAGAGACTTTGATAGAGGTATTTAACATTTCATACTGAGGAGCATGCACTGTTACTGCACACTTCCACCCCCATGTGTGATTAATGTGGAATAGTATCTCAATTCCTGCAGAATATTCCCAAACACCTTGCAGCTTATAACGTTGCATTAGTGCTGTCCTAATTCGTGTGTCACCCCTGTCCTATGTATCTGATTCATTTAAGGGCCCATATCTCAATTTATCATTCGCACTGGACTCATGTTAGATGTAGGGGTGTATCAATTCACAGGGTGGACCATTATATTTTTCATGATAGGATCATCAACACAGTGACCACTGTATCGGCGATTATCGATACAGTGACCACTGTATTGGTACACAGCGATACTTTTTCAAGTATCAATGAGAGACTGTATGGAAAAAAGGTGGTCTGCAAAGAGTGATGTAAATCATGCATAGATTTAGTTTTAGGGTCTGTATTGAAAATCCGAGAATAAAATGTATTAGTATTTATGTACTCTAGCAGCCTCACCACAACTTCTCTATCACTGTGTGTAAAGGATGTTTTTGTCAAGCTCGCCGGAAGCAAACTAGAGAGCTAGGCAGAGGCGGGTTATTGTTGATCTTCGCAGTTAAATTTAATGATGGAAGGCAACACAGCAAAATTCAACCAGTGTGCCAGCATGTTTAAAATCAACAGTGTGGCTTTAATGGTTTGTTTTTTTTTGCATTGAGGATTTACCAATTCTTGCCAAGAGTCTAAACTATGATCCACAAATTAAGTACTGGTACTCGGGGGGAATACAACGCAACTTATTTTAAACAACACCATCCGATCGACAGTACATTAGTTGAGGATTATCATTCTCATCGCCATCGCAGTTGAAGACAGTAATGCCAGATCTGAGCCAATGCAGGTATGATAATGTCTACTACGCGTTATGTATAACCTACACAGGAAACATGTCATCGTTCAAAATTATCTTAAGTATCTGTGCGCGCTAAAAAACCTTACCAGTCCCTAGTGGATTTAATTTACGTACCTACAATATTGTAGAAAATGAATGTATACTTTGGAGCCAAGGTGCACACTTCTTACAAGTCATTATGTTAATAAATCTATTCCTGAATTATACATGCATGTAAAACAAGAGGTCATGCAGAAGATGGCATTCACCTACAGTATTTGGTTTAAAATCAATCTCCACTTCGATAACTCTTTATTAAACCTGTCAGATTCAGAATTTTTTTGCAAAACTGATAAATACTTTTTTTTTTTATACTAAAACATTTGTTTTCAAAATCTGTACCGTTGTGTAGATTATGCATTTATTATTTTTGTATGGTTATTATTTACAGTATTTGTTTTAAATAATTTTATTTTAAGGATTAATTAGAAAACAAAAGCAAAGCAGTTTTTTTAATCTTATTTGACCAAAACCTGTTTTATTCCAAACACTTGCACTATGAAATGGGACAATAATTGTGAATTTTTTGTTTCACATTTAATTTACTCTATCGTGAAGACACTGACGATGCACAGCCATAATTAGATGGCCAATATCAGTATTGTTTATTTGTTGTTTTAGATGAATATTCAAGGTTTTTAAATTACAATTACATTGTATTTATATATTTGAACAAATGAAAAATACATTTCTCAAATTATCTAATTCATTCTTTAAAGAAATTTGAAAATACATACCACAGCATCTTTAACTATCACTTTAGCGACTTGCTCCGGTTGGCAAAGGCCAGATGTTTCAGAGATCAATTTGGTCTCCAACGGCTAGAACATAATATAGCAGAGCAAGAGAGAGAGACAGAACAGTATTTAGAGCACTGTGTTCACTTTATACAACAGCTTTCTATTATGTAATATAGCAGTTTAGGTAGGGAATGCAGTGAAGGAATCCAAAAGAGAAAACAACTCAACCAGCAGCTGTCGGATAAAGCTCATGTATATTACATACTGGAGCTCCAGCACAGCCTCTCGTTTAATGGATAAAGTGAACAGTTTTTGTCAGGATGGCCTTTTTAATGAACTGATTAGGTATGTACATGTCTAGCAAGGGGCATGGCCACATCACAAGCAAAGAATGAATGAAATCATGCAAATACCTGAACAGATACCAAATCTGTATACAATGTGGTTTTTCATGTTTGCATATATTTACTAAACAAATTAATATTCCTTCTTTCATAAAATAGTGTTCCAGTATGTGAATGTCCTTTCATCTAGAGGGTTAAGTGACAAGTGGATAATGTTGAATAAACACTGTACTCAGAAAAAGCAACCAACCATACATTACATTCAAGAGATCACAGGATTCCAAATTACCTTGGTTTTATTCTCTTCTGCAAGCCCAGGGGTGTCAGTGTCTGGTGGATAAGCTACTGTTACATAAATATTGTAAGGTTTTATCTGAAACAAGAAAATCAATGCTGAGAATCATATACCCAACAATGAAAACATTTTCTATGTAACTTCATTAGCCAAGTCTTTCTTGTCAGAACTGGAGCAATTTTCCAGTGAAGAAATACGCAAAAATGTCACCATCCTACTGTGCAAAGCTAGTAGAGACCTATCCAAAAAGATTCATAGAAGTAATTGCTGCAAAAGGTGCTTCTATCAAGTACTGACTTAAGAGGCTGAATACTTATGCAACCAGTAAATCTAATTTTGTACATTTTGTATGCACGTTTTGCTGACATTTAACCTCCTCCTCATATAACAGTGTTCAGTTTAACCACTACAGCTTTGAAAAGTTTGTTCGAAAAACTGTGCATTATCAACAAAATGTGACATTATTGGTAGGTGGTGAATACTTCTGCAAACTACTGTGAGATATATATATATATATATATATATATATATATATATATATATATATATATATAATTTAGATATTTATATGTATCTAGTCCACATTTTAGTCCACTTGATATGGCCTAAATCACTGATATGCTGCAATTGACCCTGAAGGATTACTCTTATGAAACGGTATTAGATGATGAAAGCTTCGTGCTTGCAGCCAATACATTAAGGTTGTCAGAACATATTTAAATATACCTCCATCTGCAGGGATTCAGCCAATCCACGAAGGGCAAATTTGGACGGTGAATAAGCGGTGTACCCAAATAGGCCTAGCTGCCCAGCCTGCGAGGACACAAACACGATCCTTCCCATCCTCCTCTCCTTCATGGTGGGAATCACTGCCCTTGTTGGATACACACTGCCCAGGTAATTGACTTCCATCAATCTCTGCAAATAATTGAAACCATACTATCGGTACAGGAACACAGTTCATAGTACATAAACGTACACCAAAGATAAGATATAACTGTTTTCTGCATACATTTACTTTAGTATCTGGGGAAAAAACACTCATTAAGACTACACTTATTTTTCGTGATTCACTGATTAGTAGATTTCTTCCCATGAACATAAAATGTATGATACTATATAACTATATGATGAAATACAAGTTGTTATAGCAAGAGCTTTATTAGAAGGCATGCTAAAAGTTGCAATAAAACTTTGTTTTAGCTTTGGTAGGGTAGGGATTGACTGTTGAAAAGGACTTACATAAAAACCACACAGTAAATCAAGACTAAACTGGGATTCAAACATTCTTTTCCTGCTCTTCTAACATGCCAATTGAGATTTCACTGAGGTGCAAACTTTACCAATTTAGATTAATGGGCCTAGAAAAACAGACCTAAAAATACAACAGTTAGTCAAATGCCCTGAAAATGTACCTTGAAGCAATCCACATCAACCTCTTCAAACTTTGCAGCCACTGTTATCCCAGCACAGTTCACTAGCATGTCAACTGGCCCCAGTTTTTCTTGAGCCTAGAAGAAACACAGGCAGATAAGAAACATCAGTCTCAGCTGCACTACAAGAATTGAAACACATTGCACAAAACTGGATATCTCTGTTAACCATATTACTGCACTTTGCCTGTGGGCATAAAAAAAAGAAAAAAAAAGAAAATTATATATATTATTATTATTTATTTCTTAGCAGATGCCCTTATCCAGGGCGACTTACAATCGTAAGCAAATACATTTCAAGTATCACAGTACAAGTAATAATACAATTAAGAGCAACATAAATACAATGATATACGCTACCGGTCAAAAGTTTTAGAACACCCCCATTTTTCCAGTTTTTATTGAAATTTAAGCAGTTCAAGTCCAGTGAATAACCTGAAATGGTACAAAGGTAAGCGGTAAACTGCCAGAGGTTAAAAAAAAAGTTTAGGTTACCAAAAACTGAAAAATAATGTACATTTCAGAGTTATACAAAAAGGCCTTTTTCAGGGAACAAGTAATGGGTTAACAACTTACAGCTGTTCTGCAGCAATGGAAGTAAATTAAGCCTTGAAAGTTGATGCTAACAATTCCTACAGGTGTCCCAACTTTTGTTGATTACTTACAAACCCTCTATCTGTATAAAAGCAGTGTTGGAACAGACTGTGTTACTACACCCTCTTAAGCATTATTTGGACAGTATTGTACTGCAGGAAGTAGTATATTGCTATCATAATGGCGAGAAAAAGGCAATTAACAAAGGAAGACAGACAGACCATTATAACCCTTAAAAGTGTAGGTCTTTCCTTTAGAGAAATTGCAAAGAAAGCTAAGGTGTCCTTGAGTACAGTTTCCTACACCATCAAAAGGCACTTGGAAACTGGAGGAAACTCTGACAGGAAGAGGTTTGGCAGACCCAAAGCCACAACAGAATCAGAAGACAAGTTTCTGAGAGTCAACAGCTTGCGTGATAGGCGGCTCACAGGACAACAGCTTCAAGCACAACTTAACACTGGTCGAAGTAAGCAAGTCTCAGTTTCAACTGTGAAGAGAAGACTTCGAGCTGCAGGTTTGACAGGTCGAGTGGCAGTAAGAAAGCCATTGCTAAGATGGCAAAATAAGAAAAGAGGCTTGCCTGGGCCATGAAGCATCGCCAGTGGACTACTGAAGACTGGAAGAAGGTCTTATGGACCGATGAATCAAAATTTGAAATCTTCGGTTCATCACGCAGGGTTTTTGCACGCCGTCGAGTAGGCTTAAAGGACGGTTCCTCGGTGTGTGACACCAACTGTCAAACATGGAGGAGGAAGCGTGATGGTCTGGGGCTCTTTTGCTGGATCCAGAGTCGGCGACTTGCACAGAGTGAGTGGCACCCTGAACCAAAACGGCTACCACAGCATTTTGCAGCCATGCAATACCCTCTGGTATACGCCTAGTTGGTCAGGGGTTCATCCTACAGCAAGATAATGACCCAAAACATACCTTCAGGCTATGTCAGAACTACCTTAGAAGAAAAGAACAAGAAGGTAGGCTTCAAATCATGGAATGGCCAGCACAGTCTCCAGACTTAAACCCCATCGAGCTGGTTTGGGATGAACTGGACAGAAGGGTGAAAGCAAAGCAACCTACAAGTGCAACACATTTGTGGGAACTTCTGCAACAGTGTTGGGAAGAACTTTTCGAACAATATTTGATTTCCATTGTAGAAAGAATGCCACGAGTGTGTTCGGCTGTTATATCTGCAAAAGGTGGCTACTTTGAGGAGTCAAAAATTTAGATTAAATTATCTGCAAAAGGTGGCTACTTTGAGGAGTCAAAAATTTAGATTAAATTTTGTTAAACAAAACGATTCCATGATTTCTTTTTTTTCTCCAATTGTTTATTTGTTCTATGCTTTAATTTCAGAGTACATTGAGACATTAAACTGCGTAAATTTCAATAAAAACTGGAAAAATGGCGGTGTTCTAAAACTTTTGCCCGGTAGTGTATATATATTTAAAACAAGTACAATACTAATTTAAGCTTTCTAATTGACTTTCAACCTTAAGATAATTTGCAAGAAAATTCCAGTTGTAAAAAACAGTCCAGAGATCTAAGACTGACTGATTTGTAAAACTTTAAATAAATGCCATCTGCAGGAGGTGCAATTGCCACTTTGTCAATCTCATTGATGACCAGCACTCTTGTCTTTTTATACTAAATACAAAATCCTAATCAAACCAAGCGAAATGTTCAGTCGTATATATGAAACACACCTTTTACTGCATCTATTATATGCAACCAAGGGGCTGTTCTTAATATGGATATTGAAAATGTCCTAAATCTAACTTAAATGTATAGATGAGGAATCGTAAGCAAACTTACTTGTTTAATGACATATTCAACTTGACTATAGTCCTTGGACACATCAACAGATATGCACAGTACTACCTGTAAGGAAATTATAATATATATATTTATTTATTTTTACAATATTTTAGCAATAAGATTGTCAGCACTTTTAATTTACAAAATTACTTTGGGGGAAAAAAAACTACCTGTTTATCATTAATAGCATGTTTTTCAATCTCCTTTTTTGCTTGTAGCAGTTTGCTCTATGAAAGAAAAAACAGATTTAATGACAGTAACCATGTAACATGTCATTCAGTGCAGCCAGGTTTGGAAATAATTGTGTGCATATTTAAAGAAGTATAAAAAAACACAAGAAAGGAGTACTTTGTGAACAAAAGCAGTCCCGATGGTACAATAAATTGGGCTTGGACTATAATGGAATAAGGGAAAAATATGGCCCGAGATTAAACCAATATTGCAGTAAAAAGGTTAATTATTACTGGAAAGTGGACAACACATGCAATATAACTTCATAGAAATGCTCATGGAATATTCTCATTTTCACAAATGTTTACTCTCTATACCCCAGATACTTAATCATGTGACCTCAACATGACAGCCATGGAAATATGAAGTCACTGTCGCAAATGGTCCTGAAACTATGCAGCACAAAAGAGCTAATTTTTCTTGTGCTGTAATTTCTGCCCACTATAACAGTGGCAATTGCGAGTTAGGACATTTTTGAAAACTGACATTTTTATTAGTAAAGCTTGTAAGCATGGAAAATAATGATCTAAGTAAAACCAAAAGAGAATACACATGCAACTGGATATTAAACTGGTAAGAAATGTAATGTTAGGAAAATGTAGATGACAAAGAACCCTTTTAAGTTCTGCCAAAGTTTAGATAATGTATTGATTATACTCACAAAATACACTTACCTCATCTCGCGCCACCAGAGTTATAAAAGCACCTTGCTTGTAACACTCAATAGCAATACATTTACCAATACCACTGGAGCCTCCTGTTACCTGGTTAAACAATAATACAAAAAAACATTTTAGCCAGTATTAGTTGTGATACATGTACAAGGATTTATTTAAAGCATATTTTGTCAGTATAACAGTATGCCTGAAACTTTCCAGTAACACAGCAAATACATTTAACAATAGGGAAACTGTTGCCAGGAACAATCTGCCAAGACATTAAGCGTTGAACAATTACCAAGCTTTCTCATTGACAGATTCAAATAGAAGTATAACTGATTTTCAGGGTCAGATCAGTCAGCTTTTTGAAAGTGTGAGTTATTACTGTATTATTAGTCCCTAGAATAAACTGTTATAAAAAGGGTTAATAATTTAATGATATTTTTTACCTGTTAATTCCACGTAGCTATATATTTTAATTTATTTATTTTATATAAAAACAAAACTATTTTTCTACTATTACTAATTTGGATATTTCATTTTTCATCTCTGTTTTAAATCTTGTTTACTGTGTAGAAATAATGCTATAAACTAACTTTCATAGATCTGTGTAAAAACCTGCCATACAAATCTGCAATGAAAAAATAGACTTCATATTGTATCAAGTCATCTTTATATATTTTACTTTAGTTGGTTTCACATTTGATTTTTTACATACGGTAGCTTCATAAAACAATACATTTTTGGTTAAACCCTTTGCAAAATACTATCCCCATCCCCAAGTTTTCTGATCCGCATTGGTAACATCTGCTCTTTACTGGACCCTGCTCTTCTCAGCTGCCACGCTTCAGCTTTTATTGACCCCCTGGTGAGTAAAGCTTTGGAAGCAAGTTTGTGAACTGAGAAAATACATATCTGTTTAAAATGCCCAGAGCAAAATGTTGCAATACTGCTTGCTCAATCCCACGGATCAGAGTTCAGTTACAGAAACTTGTTTGGTGAGTTTCGCATGCAAGGCACCAAGCCAAATGACTTTCAATAGCCTTAATATAACAGGAAAACTGGGGGCTATGACATTGGAACCTGATTAAGGGGGTATTATTGTTATAAAAGTTGGCATTGGAGTCCAGGCTGTGCAAAGTGGCCGAACTTTGCTGGGGACTCCGAAGGGGGCGTCACATTGGCTGTGACGCTCCCGGGGTGGGGATGGGAAACCAGCAGGGACTGCTTCTCCTCATCGTGCAACAGCAAACCCTACGGCCAGGCACTGAGCACATTCAGAGTGGATAAAAAGCAGGGCTGATCTCTGTTCTCCGGGATCGATAGCCTGCCCACCTCTGCTCTGGATTGCTCGGCGATTCTGGCTTTAGGCTTGTGAGATCAGAGGACGCTCACATGCCCTCAGAACGCCTGAGTTGTGTGGGGACTTGCTGTGGTGAGGAGAAAGAACGTAATTGGACATTCCAAATTGAGGGAGAATAAAAACAAATAATAATTGGTCACTCTAAATTTTAAAAAATGTAGACATTGGCATAGCCTCTAAAATCAGGGAGTTGAAAAGTCCACCACTTGGCATGACATAATGGCATGACATTACAGTACAGCAATGAAGAACCAACATGGACCATTTTTATGGGATTTAGGGCCACCATGGGCAGCTAGAACAGATACAACAAATCTGCAAAGTAGTCCATTTAAACTGTTCTGGACTAATATGTGGTCATCCACTGGGCTGCAATGATTACCCTACTTCCTCTAATTCTATCATGCCTGCGAATTTGGGGTTCTCCAGCCTAGTGATGCCTTTTGAAATTGCTCATCAAAACATCCATTTATCCATGCCTGTTAAATTCACTGTCGTGACTGAAGCTGATGTGCAGCAAATTGCATTTTTTGACACTGAGAAGAATACTGGGCTAGGAGAAGTAAGAAAGATGATAAATCAAAGAAAAAAAAAAGAAGCACAACAATATGAGAACCAGTGTTCTCATATTGTTGAGGAAAGGTAATGAGAGACAGGTGTAGTGCAAGATATGGTTTAATTAATTTATTTATTTTACATATTTCAAATGGCTGAATCCCATGCTTAAAGACACAAATATCAACTATAGGTGTTTCCTATAAAATAGCAATCAGGTTTCTTTTTAGGTTTTTTTTTTTTTTTTAAATGGGAATATATGTTTTGATTACTAATCTTTAGCTGAGATATAATTTACAACATGCTGCTGCAACACAAATTTGCATATTTAGCATGCTATACAGATAAAGAATCGCCAAGAGTTGTGCAAGACTGTGACACTATGTATACTGTACAACCTACCTTTGTTACTAAAATATACATGAACTTACATGAGAAAAATAGGGGGAGGGTCTGTCTAGTCTGGGTGTTCCTGAAGAGAACATTCTTATGATGTCAAGGTCAGAATGCAACACCAAATTAGAATTTAATGAAATACCTTGGTAAAATAGAATTGGTTACCACATTCTAAAAGTTATATTGTAGAGAGCAAGTTTTTGTACCAAAATCTCTGTGGGATTAATTCATAATAGTCCCTTTAAACAACATGTAAATAGTACACTGTTTACCGTTTCCACATAAGTGGACAGCTTTTCTAAATTTACACCAGCGGTTTCATATATACAAAAAATGAACTGGCATTTACCCACGCTATTGAAAATAAAAACATTATTGGTACAAACTAAACATATGATTTGTACACTTTGACATATTCATCACAGTGTTCTGCTACTCGTCCTGAAGAAATTCATAAGATAAGTCGTCACTAAAGTTTATAACCGCACGAGAACATGCGATTCGTCCGGGTAAGTACTGCTTGGGGGTGGAAAAAAAGAATCAGCTTTGTTGTTTGTACTTACCACTACATGAGCCCCGTTTAATTTGAGAGGTCTGGGGCTAATCAACGGTGAGACCATGTACAGCAGAAGTACAAAGGCCACGATAAAAGCAGCAACCACCAGCAACATAACGAGAGGCAACAAAAACCACCAAGAATGAAGGCACTGACAGAGCCAGTCCGGGAGAGCAGAGTTCAGACCTTCGTCCTGCAGCAGCTGCAAAGGCCAAAGCCAGGGGGAGCACATTCGGATCGAGCTCTTCAATCACTAGTAGCAGTAAATTCAGAGGCACTGGCTCTCCTCGACTTAGGTGAGGTGAGGAGAGGAGAAAGACGTTAAGAGGAGGGGTGAACTAAACACAGCATAGAATACAGTACACACTATATCAGTTGTTACCGCAAGCGTTTTTTTAACAAAAGGCTACACCAGGAAGCAAAACAAAAGGAATGGTAAACAGTCTGTGCGCAAGTTCCGCCGCAGACGAGGACGACAAGGTGCGTGGCACACAGAGGTGCATTTAGGGAATTGTAGTTTTTTTCTATATTCGTACTTGTGCGTTCAATGAGCAGAGCTAGGGTCAATTTAAATAACTACTTTGAGTTTGTTAATATTCTAATTGAATTATGAACTGTACTATTGTTACCTGTGAGAACCGATAGCCCAGCAGACAGTGAAACACTCATTACTGGTACGTTTAGCAAGGTACTTTACCTAGATTGCTCCAGTAAAAACCCCACTGTATAAATGGGTAATTGTATGTAAAAATAATGTGATATCTTGTCACAATTGTAAGTCGCCCTGGATAAGGGCGTCTGCTAAGAAAATAATAATAGTAATGTATCATAAGACATACTAGATACTGTATTATAGAACACTGATTCTATCCATGTAACATATTTATTATACTGCTGGAATGAACATGGCATGTTCATGTTCAGGATTCACACATATATTTGAATAATTGTTAATTTGCGAAATGTTATTACAGTCATTATATTGTAGCTTTTCACAGGAGGCAGAAAACTGAGAGACACTTGCTTTTCTTTTCAATTTCTTTATTCACCAGAGTCCACAGCTCTGTCAGCTTCTCAGGTTACACACACACACAACAGATGACTGGGTACAGCCCTTTTTATACCTTTCAGGGTACCGGAGCTCATGCACATCCCATTGGTCCTCGGCCGCACACTAGGACCAATGGGCACAGACTAACAACCACCAATGGGGACAGACAGATAACAGCCAATGGTAACAGACCAGGGAAAGACACACAAGCAGGCGTGTTACATTATACACAGGAATACACAAACAAAAGGTAAACAAAACAGCGGCGAAATACAGCGGGGAGGGAATAAACACGGCACGTAAACACATATAAACAGCGGGAATTACAATACACGGATTGCTACATTGCCATCACCATAGTTCCTTTTTGTCCCCAAAAAGTTTGCAGGGCACAATGCCTGAGAGTCCAGCTCCACAGTTAGAGCGACACTCGTCCCGCTGGCATCACTGTGATCTGGTACAGATTTTGCTAGTAGCTGCTGTCGGTTAACAACAGCGGCAACAGCAACGCAGTCAGGGTGCAGCTGGCAATGCAATGGGGTCCTCAAACTCCGGAAACAACCCCTCTCCCCCAAGTGTCTGTAGTGCAATGCGCTCGGAACCAGTACAGTTTGGGTGCCCAACTGGGTTGTGTGGCAGAGGACACAAAGTCCCTGTACTGAGCAGGCATCACTGCGGCTGTGCCTCCCCTTGGGGAGAGTCCCTTGCAGGTCCCGAACTGGTGGCTGAGGTCTGTGGTGCTGTTGGCGAGTAGGGGGAAGTCAGTGGCGTGGTAGCCGGTGGGGTGGCTGCTGGTGAAGGGGGTCTCTCAGCTGTCTCCGCCCATGATAAGGGCGAGGTGGTCGCGGTGGAGCGCAACTTTGCGGTTTCAGAGTTGCACCCGATAGACCACCTCACCCACTTGTTCCAGCACGATACAAAGTCCCACCCAGGGAGTGTCCAGTTTGGGGACCGCCCTTCTTCGAAGGGGCTGTAAATCCACACCAACTCCCCAGGCTGAAAGTGGTGTCCTCTTACCCGCAGGTCGTAGACCCGCCGCTGTCAGACCCCGGCAGCTTGGAGCTGTTCCATGGCAATGGGGTAAGCGCAGTCCAGGCGGTCCTGCAAGTGCTGGGCGTACTTCATCCCTGGCGGCTCCCTTACCTCTGGTGGTCGCCCATACGGGAGTGCAGTTGGCGTTCGCGATGGCCATCACTTTGGGGGTGAAGGGGGGGTGGTGCAGGTCTTGCTGATTCCCAGCCACTTGCAGATGTCGCTGAAGACCTTGCTCTCAAATTTTCGCCCCTCGTCAGCTTAGAACTCCTGAGTGACTCCGAACCTGGAGAAGAATCCGCCGATGAGTGCGTCTGCCACCGTCTGTCCCTCTTGATTTGGTAGCATGTAGGCCACTGTCTACTTGGTGAAATAGTCCACCGCTGCCAAAACGAACCAGTTCCCGCTTTCGGAGGTGGGAAAAGGGCCCATTAAGTCAATGGTCACCCTCTCCATTGGTTCACCGACCTGGTACTGCTGCAGAGGGTGTGTGACTGCTCGCCGGGACCTATCTTGGTGGTGCAGTCGTTGCAGTTCCCGCAGTTCCAAGGCGGTCCACTACGACCACAGTCCTTTCACAGCCTTGGAGAGTGGGGCTACTGCATCCCAGTCGAGCCGGAGGTCCTCCTCCTTCCACCTGACGAGCAGACCAAGCTCTGGGTCCTGCTGTTGCCGCTCTTGCCAATCTGCAGTCGACAGGGGCTGCACCTCCCTTACCATCACTGCGTCCCCGTCTTCTCCCAGTGCCTCTGTCTTCCATGCTTCTTGCCTGTCAGAGTAGTGGTGCCATGCTTCACCCCTGGTAGAGGCTGGATGTCCAGCCATGCCGATCTTTGTCCAGGAGGTGTGCAGGGGGCTAGTGATGGTTGCAAATCCCTTCATGAACTTCCTGTAGTAGGACGCGAGGCCCAGGAAACTTCGGAGCTGCCTTGCATTGGCCGCGGTGGGCCACTGCTGCACGGCGGAGACTTTCCCAGGATTGGTGGCAATGCCCTCCTCACTGACCTGGTGACCAAGGAAGATCGTTTGTCGCTGGAATCGGTGGCACTTTTCGGGGTGCATCCGCAGTCCAGCAGCTTGGATCATCTGCAGCACTTGCCACAGGTGGAGCAGGGCCTCTGAGAAGATCGGGCGTGTACCAGCAGGTCGTCCACATGCCTGTCTGAGGAACCAATCCAGTACCTTCTCCGTCAACCACTTGAATGTGGCGAGGCATTGCATAATCCCAGCATCATGACATTGAACTGCCAGAGGCCCGGTCCAGTGGAGAAAGCTGTCTTTGGTTTGGCGTCAGGGGCGAGCTCCACATGCCAGTAGCATCTCTGCAGGTCAAGGGAGCTGAACCAGGAGGACCCGGCGATGAGGTCCAGTGACTCGTCGATTCGGTGAAGTGGGTATGAGTCCTTCCTGGTGAACATGTTAAGTCGGCGGTAGTCCACACAGAAGCATAGACCCCCGTCCTTCTTGCTGACTAATACCACGGGTGTGGTCCAGGGGCTGCTGGACAGCTCAATCACCCCCGCCCCCTGCATCTCCTGGATGATCTCCACAGCCATGTGGCGTCAGAACAGGGGCAGCCGGCGGGGTGGTTCCCAACTGGGTCGGGATCGTCCTGTGTCGATCTGGTGTTGGACCATCCCAGTCCGTCCCCCATCCTCCGGCCTGACCGCAAAGATGTGTTTAAACTCCTGCAGGAGCGAGCGGAGTTGGTCGCTCCCCTGCTCCTGGAATCCCTCTTTGCTGCTCTGGTACACTCCCTCCATGGCTTCACTGATGCAGCTTTCCATCGTTTCCAGGTGGGGGGCTGCTGTCGCTGTCTTTTTTACCCCCCTGTGCTCTGCTCTTGGTTCACGCCTTTTGCAGGAGCCCTTGAAAGGGCTATCGCTTGCCGGGATTTGGGTGGGGAGCGGGATACTGGATGCGATGGTGGCGGGAGCTGCTCTGGCTTTTTGCCGGTGCTTCACCCCTTGTCAAAGCCGTTTGCAGGAACCCTTGAAAGGGCTGGCATATACCAGGGTCCCAGTGGACACTGTTGCGCTGGGGATGGTCGTTGGCCCATCTAGGAGTATCGGCGGCCCCGCTCCGAAGGTCACTGTCCCTCTCGCCAGATCCAGCTGCCCTCTCGCCTGCTGAAAGAAGTCAAGTCCCAGGATGCACTTATCCTGGATGTCCGCGATCCAGACCTCCTGGTCGAATGTGGTCTCATCCAGGTGCAGCTGCAGTAGCCCTGTCCCTTGCATCGGGGATAACTATCTCATCACCATCCGCAGTTGCACCGCCGTGGGTTCCACTTTAGCCTGGCTGGTCCCGCTGGTCCATTGGAAGATGTCAGGTCTGAACAGGGTGACGGTGGACCCAGCTGGGCCCCATGCGTACTGCCACCAGTGAACGCCGTTCTCAAGACTCCTCGCTCCTTGCTCTGGGTATCCGGCACAGCACTCTGCAGGAGCTCCATGCACTCTGCCGCTGGTAAACGCCATCTTCTAGCGCCAGCCAAGACCCGTTCCTCCATCTGGGCGACCTCCTTCTTGCACTGGAGCAGCTGCTCCAGCTCGCCGCGCTTCTCTTCATCTCCTAACTGCTCCTGCTTGACGCTTGGGGGTTCCATCACGAATCCCGCTTCTGACGCCAGGATTTCGGAGTTTCACAGGAGGCAGAAAACTGAGAGAGACACTTGCTTTTCTTTTCAATTTCTTTATTCACCACAGTCCACAGCTCTGGCAGCATCTCAGGTTACACACACAGATGATCGTGTCAGCCCTTTTTATACCCTTATGCAGTGCAGGGTACAGGAGCTCACGCATATCCCATTGGTCCTCAGCCGCACACAAGGACTGTGGGTACTATTGTAGGCAGTTAATATATTCTTAAAAGCAATAAATTAAAGGACCTCCAAAAACTGTAGGGGATAAAGAGATACCTTCGATTGTCAAGATCTCGGAGGGACCTCTACAATAAACGGTGTCCTATTATAATGTACAAACCCGTTTTTAATATCGCTCTCTGAAAACAATGGCGGATTTACACTTTACAACAAGCCAAAAATAGACCACATTCCAGACTGTTCAAAGTTCATAAATCGTGTTTGTTCAACATGAGCGAATGATTCAATACTGGGAATCTCTTCTTAGAAAGATGGTATTTATTAAGCATGCAACCAAAATAAGTTTGAAAATCACACAGTTACGCAATTAATGTTACATTAAAAGCATTACAATCAGAACTAAGGTTTGAAACAACAATTTACCAAAGAAATACTAGTACATACTGACACAACAAGGGGTCACACAATACCTGAATAGATATTTAAGAGTATTGTTACCTAGCCTGAAAAGCAGTCACTTTCAGCGTTCTGATACCTTGTGTTTCTCCGAGTGTCAGAGCCCCTAACCTTGATGGATAAATACTGAGAGCTAAGGGCTCCAGGTGCAGTCTTGTAGTTTCTTAGAGTCTGAGCAGGGATCAGCGGTCAGGGGATAGCGCAGGGGGCTATCGCAGAGGCTAGTGTAGGGTAGCAGGGGCTAGAGCAGGGCTAACGCAGAGGCTAGCGAGGTCTGGGGTGTAGATCAGGGGCATGGAGCTGGGGCTAAAGCAGGGGTTTTATACTTTTCAAACAAAGAGATTATTTGAATTTCCCGCTGCATGCTCCGATTGGCTATTTTGTAGCGAATGGGCTTGCAATCTTGATTGATTGCTCCCCCCTTCCTCTGTCTGATTAGTTCATTATCATAATCTGGAAAGGGGAAACTTTTAAAACGTGCATAACTTTTGCTAAATAATTCAGGTTTTATTTTGAATTCCCGTTATTTTTACCATAAGAAATTACATTTCTTTAGACACCAAACATGTCTGGTTGCGACTTTGGTTAGACATTGCAATGGTAACAGACTAGGGAAAGACAAATAGGCAGGGGGGTTACATTATACACAGGAATACATACAGCGTCGAATTACAGCAGGGAGGGAATAAACACACAGAACGTAAACACATATAAAAAGCTGGAATTACAGTACAACGATCGCTACAATATGTAACACTGTTAAAATTGAAGAATATCCCAAAAGTAAGAAAGGCCTGACTTTACCCTTGTGAATGTATTACAAAACAAAGGATGCCATACAGTAGTTACAGTTAAAAAAATCTTGTGTGCATTTCCAATAAAAACATCAAGTAGACAATGCATCTTTTTTAACAATCCCTGCCACTGCAACTTCCCCATGTGTGTAAAGATCAGTATTTAGCAGCAAGTCATGTGTGCGCAGCCTAATCTGGACTCATTTTATTGATAGCCATATTCAAAAAGGGATTATCTTTTGGTAAATGTGGCATATAACCCCCAACATCTACCAAATAATAATACTAAGTCGAATATATGTGAATCCTTAGCAGGTCATTGTTGGATCATGGTTTGGTTCTTGGTCAATGGTACCTTGCAAAAGGTGAAAACAGAGGCTATTTAGACCTATTTGCGAATAACAGATTTACTTCAAACGCAATAGGAACTAAGTTCAAACCTAAAAAAATTCTACCTAAAACCTAAAATTCTAAAAAAAATGATCCAAGTCAGATCATCGGTTCTACTGCTATTGTGAAAAAGTAAAAAAGAGAGAAGCAGCTTGGTGTTCTATGACCTTGAGCTGGAGGTCAAAAGCCAGGGGTTTCCCACAGTCTTGTGTATGCATTAATCCACGCATGTGACAATTTCCAAAACCTACTTGTTTTTTTTTTTCTTGTAGGCCTAGTTAGTTCAATAGGTTATATTTTAGCAACTATACATTGCAAAAAGAAAAAAATCACACTTTCTAAGATGATTTCGCAAATTAAATAACATTTTTTTATATAATATGGTATTCAGCATCATAAAGGAATCTGATAGGACCAAGAAAAGTTTTAAATATACACACTGAGAAAAATAACTGGAGCTTGCTGATGCTCGATTGCCTTTTATACTCTTGTGTGCTGGAAAGGGAAAAAAAAACATTATAAGATCCTTTTCCTCAACCAAAAACCTCCAGTTTAACAGTGTCTGATGGACAATTTTTTCTCCAAAGCGGAAGAATATACTGTAACAGCGGGTCCCGAGGCAGGCTGGAGAGAGGGGCGGGGGCAGTGCGCTGACTGATCTTCACCAGCCAGGAAGTGGGCACCCCGCGGATCGGGGGCGTGGTCAGCGTGCTGGAGTGAACGGGAGAGCCTGTACTTTTCCACCCAGCTATTAAACTCTTTTGTGGATTGACGTTGTTCTGTGAAAACATAAAAACGTTTTTAAAAGGATGAAATGCCCATTGGGTGTATTTTATTTTTAAATTCTATTGATTTGTGTATGTATTACTATGCAGGACAGCCACTATAATACTGTTACCTTTGTTAAAGAGTTGAATCTACAGATTAATCAATTAATGCCCATAAATTAACCAATTGTAATTGAGTGACAGCCCTAATACATACATACATACATACTGTATATATATATATAGTGGTTTGCAGAAGTATTCACCCCCCTGCAAAGTTTTCACATTTTGTTGGCACCTGAGTGTACTCCACGACGCTTTCAAATTAGACTTTACATGTAGAATCTACACAAACTACTCCACATTAATAAAGTTAAAAAATACATATAGAATATAAATAAGTAAGATTTACAGAGAAAAACTGATTTATCTTGATTTCCATTACATGAGAGTAGATGTTAAAACTTCATGCTGATTTGAACTTGGCTCTCGCCAAGATAAGCACCAACTAAGACGTAGCTTTACAGTAAACTAATGTGATCCATATGTGTCTCCATCCATTTGCGCTTCCTTCCATATGATGATGTAGATATCCTTCTGTCTGGTGTTGATGGCTGAAGTGTAATGCTGGCTCCAGGGATCAGCTTATTTTAACCTCCCTAGCGCATCAGCACACACAACGGCTGCGATGCTGGCTCCGGGGATCAACCATAGTGCGGTCTCCCCAGCGCATCAGCATGACAACCGTCTGGATTGAGCTAAGTAGGGTACATCTCTGGGGTCTTCAAGTGGGCACCTTCCATCCTCGGTGTTTCGCCGACTAGCCCACGACACCTCAAGAGGGCTCGACGGTGATTCTGGCGCCCCAGCATCACCCCTCCGCCCCCACTCAACTCAGCCCAGCTTACTTACCTATACATCAGCCTTTCTTTCTTTCTATTGTGCTTGAGATCCCCAGCCAGAATCTTTCCGTCTCAACCACAGCCAGTTGCTGCTCCTCTCTGCTGCTTCAGATAAGTTCTTCACTGTGCGACGCAACTATTGACCACTGAATCCGACATCTCTGAGAAACCGGGTTGTAGAGTGTGCCACAAATCCTCGACATCCCACTTCCACTGGGTAAACCCAGACTCTCCATCCTCGCTGTTCCGCTTCAGTGGCTAGTTGAGCATACCGCAGTTTCTTCCTCTCATACGCCTCATCTACAGCATCCTCCCATGGCACTGTTAACTCTACCAGGTGAACAAGGCGTGCTGATCCAGACCACAAGACAATATCTGGTCGAAGGTTTGTGGTGGCAATCTCAGGTGGAAAAATAAGCCGCTGACCAACATCTGCCAGCATTTTCCAGTCTCTAGCAGCTTCCAGTTGTCCTGGGCGAGGATTGGTTTTAACACCTTTTCTTGGTGGTTGCTCTCCTGGGCGGAAGAAAGTTGTCTTTGTGTGTAATGTTTTGATGGAACAGGTGGCAACTTATTGGTCATGTTACGCTTGTCTTCCAATGCTAAGGCCAAACATCGCAGCACCTGGTCATGGCGCCAAGTAAACCGCCCTTGGCTAAGAGCCACCTTACATCCTGTCAAAATGTGCCTTAATGTTGCAGGTGATGAACACAAAGGACATGAGGGATCCTCTCCTACCCAGAGGTTTAGGTTCTGTGGTGATGGGAGAACATCATATGTTGACCTTATAAGGAAACTGATCCTGCTCTGTTCCATTGACCATAGGTCTTGCCAGCCAATCTTTGCGTTGTTCCACACTCTCCCATCTCATCCATTCTCCCTGCTTGCCCTGGGAAATGGCCTTTATACACCTCATCCTCTCCTCCTGCTTTTGCACATCGTTGACTACAAGCTTCCTCCGTTGCGCTGGGGCTGCCTTGTGCCATGTAGGAGGAGCTGAACTGAGACCAAGACCTCCTCTTCCATGCTGAACTTGCCCCATGATATCACCAATTGAAGGGCAGCCTTTGCATCCTCCACAGCTTTCTTTGCCACCCACTTTCTTCCAGTTTTCAACACAGGTGCTGTCTCCCTTACGCATTTGTCGCGTGACTCTACTAATGTCATTTCAAGTCGGACCTTGGCGCACTTAAACTCCTCGGTTAGAGCGGAGACAGGTAGCTGCAGTATTCCTTTACCATAAAGTCCCACTCTGCTGAGGCAGCGTGGAACTCTCAACCATTTCCTGATGTGTGAACTGATTAAAGCTTCCAGCTTCTCTACTGTTGTCAAAGAAACCTCGTACACAGTCAGTGGCCACAGCAACCTTGGCAGTAGGCCAAACTGAAAGCACCAGAGTTTTAGTTTGCCTGGTAAAGCGCTGCTGTTAATGCTCTTCAACCCTTCCACAGCTTGTTGTCTAACTTCTCCCACACAAACTGTGTCCTTTAGATCCCCGTCGTACCATCTCCCAAGGCTCTTCACTGGCTTCTCAGACACTGTTGGTATTGCCTCACCATTAATGAAGAACGTTTTATCTACTACTTTACCTTTCATTATAGAGATGCTCCTTGATTTAGTGGGCTTGAATTGCATTCATGCCCATTCAATGTTATTGGTTAATTTGCCCAATAACCGATTAGTGCAGTCTACTGTTGTAGTCATGGTTGTCATGTCATCCATGTATGCTCGAATTGGTGGTAGTCGTATTCCAGAAGCCAAGCGCTCTCCTCCCACTACCCATTTTGATGCCCTAATGATTACTTCCATTGCCATGGTAAAAGCCAGTGGAGAAATGGTGCATCCTGCCATTATTCCAACTTCTAGGCATTGCCATGTAGTGCTGAATTCTGAAGTTGAAAAACTAAATTGCAAATCTCCAAAGTAGGCTTTCACTAGATTTGTTATTGTCATTGGTACACTGAAAAATCAAATGCTGCCCAAAGAAGTTCATGTGGCACTGAACCATATGCATTAGCCAAATCCAGGAATGTCACATGGAGCTCCTTCCTCTCCTTTTTAGCTGATTGAATTTGTTGCCAGATCACATTGATGTGTTCTAAGCATCCTGGGAAACCTGGAATGCCCGCTTTTGTATTGAAGTGTCAATGAAGCAGTTCTTTAATAGGTAAGTTGACAATCTCTGAGCAATAATGCTGAAGAAAATCTTGCCTTCTACGCTTAATAGGGAAATAGGGCTTAAACTGACTGATGCTGCTAGAATCTTTTTCTTTAGGTATAAAGACTCCACCTGCTCGGCGCCATGCTCTTGGTACAACCTGTTTTTTCCATGCTACTTTCATCAGTTTCCACAGGATTCGTAGAACTCCTGAAGCACTCTTGTACACTCTGTACGGAACTCCATTAGGCCCTGGAGATGATGAAGCCCTTGCTTTTTCACAGCTTGCTCTACTTCTTTCCACTTAGGTGCACAGTCCTCCATTTGGTATTCTGGTGGATTGATAGGTGGGATGTCTAAAGGAATTGACATAGGCTCCTGCCTTTTTGAATCTGTATGCTTCCTCCAAATATCTCTCCAGCTCAAACTTAGATGCTTTTAGTGTGCCATTCTTCTCACTGGTGAATAACTTCTTTACAAATTTGAATGGGTCTTTATAAAGTTAGTTCTCGACGCTCCTTCTTTTTGTAGCGTTTCCATAGGCGCTCAGCTCTGCGCAATGTTGCAAGCTTATCTTTTATGACCCTTTGTAAGAGATTGAGTCCCTCCTTCTGACTTTCTTCTGCTCTTCTCCATTGCTTCCTCAGCTGTCTCCTTTCTCTAACTAAGCTGCTCAATCTCCTGCTGCCGTCTAGACTTTCCAGGAATAGTTTGTACTTTTTCCTTCCTTTTTTCAACTCCAAACCTCTCGCTTCCATATGCGTAGATGATGTCCCCAAATTTATCCAGTTTCTTTTCAACTGTTCCACTTAACCTTTCCAATGCAAAGCAGAGATCTGTGTTTACTGTGTCCCATGCAGTTTTCTCACAAGCTCTTGGCCATTTAACTCCAGGCTTGTGCCCGTTGAGGTTCTTTTTCTCTTACGCTGGTTTGTCTGACCGGGTTCACAAGGATCATTAGGTTCATCACTAACTGTGTCCATGCAAGTCCTCCTCACATCTATGACAGGGCTGCTGATATCCTGCGAACTGTGGTTTGCTTCCTGTCGCTGGATTTCATTCGACTGACTTGACTGACTTCGTAAGAAGTACTGATCAATGCGAGGCCCTTGTCCCTTCTCCCTCAAGCATTTCATTCTCCCTTGATGAATCTTCAAACCCCTGACCGTTGTTGCCTTGCTCCAGCCGCAGACACAAACCTGGAGTTCCATGTCTTTGCTAACTTCAGATCTTGAACTAGTCTTTTGTGAAGTACTCTCCATACTCATATCCGTTTCCGTTCCTAAGTCCTTAACCGTGTTGTCCAACGTTGAGTCATCTTCCGCCCCCTCTCTCGCAGACTCTAGGGGTATTTTTCTCTTTAATTTCTTTGAAGCCTTGGGCGGGTGTCTCCAGCATCCTGTAAACACAGAGCTGGATACTACCGACAAGGGTAGCTAACCCTTGCCAGCCCCAATGGGGTCTCTTTCCTCCAGTCAGCTGTCTCTCCAGGCTGTCACGAGGTCTTTCCCTTGTTGCCAGCTGCACTATTCAGAGCAGTCACTGGACGTATCCAGATCTTCATGATTTCCATTACATGAGAGTAGATGTTAAAACTTCATGCTGATTTGAACTTGGCTCTCGCCAAGATAAGCACCAACTAAGACGTAGCTTCACAGTAAACTCTCAGTTGCATAAGTATTCAACCCCTTTGCTACTGCAGCCCTTAATCAGCTCAGGTGCAAATGATTTGTTTGAAAGGTCACAAAATTTGTGAAATGGTTTCAGCCTGTGAGTACTCAAAGTGGTTTAACTTCTAGATCATTTCCCTCAGGTATATAAAGACTTTCAAGCTGCAACTCACATAGTGATCCAACAAAGCAACCATGAAGACCAAGGAGCTTCCGAAAGAAGTCAGGGATAAAGTGGTAGAGACGCACTGTAAGGAAATTTAATAGTCCATACACATTGTTATACATTGCTTGTATGGTACTTTCAATGGAGAGATATTGAGCACAGAGTTTAGGTGGGGTATTTTGGAATGCAGAGTCTGTCTCAATACATTGCAGTTTGACTAGATATGACAATTTATGGGCATTTGTGGAAAGGGTCTCTGTTCTGCTCTGTTTTGGTTGCATGGGGGGATGGGAGAATCTCAGAGATAACAGATGCAGGAATGTTTGTGAGGCTTGGGGACTAGCCACGTACACAGGTTTAGGTGGGGAGGGTCTCAAATGATGCCATTATAGGGGAGTGTTCTATGTTATTAAAAAGTGATTGCTGCGATTGTCTGTTGCACAGATTCCATCCGCTGTGACCCAGAGCAGTCGAAAATTTATGGCGAGACTTGCAGTAGATTGCAGTCCATCGACGATCCTCAGCAAACTTATCAGAACTGGAGCAATTTTCCTGTGAAGAATGGGCAAAAATGTCACCATCCTACTGTGCAAAGCTAGTAGAGACCTATCCAAAAAGACTCATAGCAGTAATTGCTGCAAAAGGTGCTTCTACCAAGTACTGACTTAAGGGGCTGAATACTTATGCAACCAGTAAATCTAATTTTGTACATTTTGTTTGCAAGTTTTGCTGACATTTAATCTCCTCCTCATATAACAGTGTTCAGTTTAACTAAAAGTTTGTTTGAAAAACTGTGCATAGATGTGACAAGATTGAAAAGAGTCCCTGTCGTAATTCGCCCCGACCGACCCGACCCGACCCGACCCGACCCGACCCGACCCGACCCGACCACTGGCAGCGCTGTGTAGAGTTGACCGTGATTGGGTCAGGAGGCTGAACTCTGACCAGACCGGAAGTTCCGGGCTGGGCGGCCATCTTGGCCCAAGGTGGAACCATGCAGCCGCCGAGTCCCATCATTGTAATCAGCTGTGCTGTGCTCGTCGATTGGCTGACGTGAGGCAGAGTCCTGATTGCAGGGATGGGACTTGGCAGTATTTAGGCAGCGTGGTTTTGCCGATCGGTCTCCCTGTCCTGAACTGAAAACACGGAAGAGACGCTCTCTGTTTTGTTGTTTTGCTTTTACAAACCTGCTGTAATTCACAGAATCCTGAAGCTTTGAAAAACCTTGGTGGATTACCACGGTGGAATAAAACCAGGACTAGTCTTTATTCCTTGGAAGGGAGACAAGAGGCGGTGAGAGGAAACCCACTGCAGTAGCACAGAGAAACCCAGTGCTTCCTTTGTTGTTGTTTTTTGTAACTGCAATGTTTTTGTTTACCCTTTTCATTTGAAACCTGAGTTTACCATTGATGGTATCCCAGGTGGTTATCTTGTTTGTTTTCTGCAATACTGGACTGTTTATTTTTGTTGTGTGTTAAAATAAAATCCTGCCCAGATACCATTGTTGGTACAGGGCTCCAGGACTAAACATCACTTCCAGTTCCTGTGTGCTGTCATTTCTGGTCCTTCCCTAAGCTTGTGACATTATTGGTAGGGGGTGAATACTTCTGCAAACCACTGTATATATATATATATATATATATATATATATATATATATATATATATATATATATATATATATATATATATATATATACCGGATTCTGCCGAGTCAATGACCAGGCAGTGTAAAGTTGTCGTTAAAGAAAAAGTTGGTGGGGATACTGTCTCTTCATCTTGAACTAAGCTGAGCAAGAATTCTACATTGTGTCACAGAGCGTGAGATAACGCCTCTCCGGAAGAAGCAAGGGCCAGAAGCAGCCGAAGAACCCGCGGAAGGGACCTCACCGCTTCCCTGGAATGGGAAGAAGGCAAGTGGGCAACCGCCGACCACGGGAAGGAAGACACGGTCCCCAGGCAGACGGTGGGAGCTTTTAGCTTTTTTTGAGGCTGTGGCCCAACGGCAGTAAATGCCCCAGCCTGAGCGCTTCCCAGAGCCTCAGCGGCAACTGGACGCAGATACTCCATTCGCTCCAGGTCGGCCCAGTGACCGTAACTTCCACCACCTCAAGGCCGGGAAGTTTAATGGAACCTCCAACTGGGAGACCTATGTGACCAAGTTCCAAGTGGTCGCCAGGTGAACGGGTGGAGAGCCATGGAGAAGGCGGCCAACCTGGTGGCGATCCTGGAAGGGCCCACCAAGCAAGCTCTGCGTAACCAGCTGTACGCTCAGAAGAGAGAAAGCTTGGCATCCATCTGCGGCCTATCTCCGAACGAACTGCACTGCCATATCTGGTTGGCACATCCCAGATCCATAACCCAAGCCCTGGAGAAGGCCAAGGAGATGGAGCCCGTCTTGATGGAGGAGGCCAGGGCCCATCACCGCAGTGGAACCAAGGCAGTCAGGGTCGGAGACTTTGCCAGATCAGACGAGAGCTTCCCTTGAGTTCGTCGGACACCTCGGTCAGGGGAGGAGCCTGTATACCCTGTGCCAACTCAATGGGGTCACGCTCTCAGGGTCCACCATCATCCACCCTGGCAAACTACCCAGTGACAGAGGGGGCGACCTGGAGGCCTGGCATGCCACCATTGCACAGATATAGACAGTGAACGGTCAAGTCGCGGAACGAATGGTGCAGGAGATGACGCAGCTGGGGTCATTGAGCCCTCCAACAGTCCTTTTGCAGCCCCCCGCTCTGCTGGTGAAGAAGGACAGAACTTACTGGTTTTGCGTTGACTACCGTCGCCTCAACACAGCCATTCGCAAGGACTCCTACCTGCTCCCCCGGATAGACGAGGCCCTGGACTGCATCGCTGTCATGGTTCAGCTTTCTGGACCTTCAGAGTGGGTATTGGCAAGTCAAACTGGACCATGCAGCCTGCCTGAAGACAGTCTTCTCAATCGGGCAATGACTGTGGCAGTTCACCATCATGTCATTCGGACTGTGCAATGCCCCATCCACTTTCGAGCACCTGATGGAGAGGGTCCTGGCGGGTGTTCCCTGGACCACCTGTGGGCTACCTAGACGACCTCATGGTGCACACTCCCACCTTCCAACAAGCCATGAGAAACCTTCGGACTGTCTTCTCCAGGGTATGGAAAGCCCAGCTCAAACTTCATCTGGGCAAGTGTCACCTGTTGCGGCGAGAGACCACCTTCCTGGGGCACGTCGTTGTGGTCGATGGAATCACCACCGACCCAGACAAGGTGAAGATGGTGTGGGAGTGGCCGGTGCCCACCTTGGTGATGCAGGTGCACAGCTCCCTCGGACTGGCGTCTTACTACCGGTGGTTTGTGTGGGACTTTGCACGAGTGGCCAGACCCCTGCATCGTCTCACAGAGAAAGGTTCTGGTAACAATGGGACCCCAACTGCCAAGAGGCTTTCGAGCAGCTGGGGGCCTGGGCATCGGACACATCGGCATCTCCAAAACACTGGCTCGCCTCTGGAAGCGTTTCTACTGGGGCCACTGCCAGGCCAATGCACCGCGGTCACTCCACCTTGCAATGATACCAGGTGGGGCCTCCCTTGGAACGGATGGGGGTCGACATCCTGGGCCCTTTTTCCCAGACTGACCGGGGTAACCACTTTGTCTTCATGGCTATGGACTACTTCATGAAGTGGCCCGAGGCGTAAGCGGTCCCTAACCAGAGCGCTACAACCTGTGCCAACTTCCTCCTGGAAGGGATGTTCTGCCAGTTCGGGGCCCCCGAGGAACTGCACAGCGACCAAGGGAGGAACTTTGAGTCCCGGATCCTTCGCAAGGTCTGCAGTCGCCTCGTTATTCAGAAGACCCGGACGACGCCTCTTCACCCCCAAAGCGACGGTCTGGTAGAGAGTTTTAACAGGACTCTCACCACCCAGTTGGCGGTCCTAATCTCCAGCCACCAGCGCGACTGGGACGTGCACCCGCCCCTGGTCCTCATGGCGTACTGGACAGCGGTACAAGAGTTCACCGGGTGCACCCCTGCAGCTCTCATGTTCGGCCGGGGGCTGTGCACCCCGGTGGAACTGCCGGGCCAGAGTACCTGACTGCGCTACAGGAGCACCTGGAAAGCACACATGCGTTCACCCGTGACCATCTGCAGGGGGCCGGGCTCTGCCAGAAGCGTGCGTAAGACCACCGAGCCAAGGACTGAGGGTTACAAGCGGGGGAACTGGTTTGGGTATATTGTCCACGCTGGAAGAGAGGTCTTAGCCCGAAGCTGCAGTGCCTGGGAAGGGCCCTGCTGCGTCTTGGAGCACCTGATGGAGGTGGTATACCGGGTGAGGCTTCACACCCGGAGCCGGACTGTGGTGCTCCACCGGGATTGCTTAGCCCGCTACTTGGGACACGACTGAGAGGACACTGCAGCAAGCACCTCCGCCAGCCCTAATCCTGACTCACCGGGCCTGGAGCTCAGCCACCTCGAAACCATCACTAACCCAACCAACAGCTCTGAGCCTGCCACCAGGAGCCCCCGTCCACAGACAACACGCCTGAGCCGACGCCATAGAAGACCGCCAGCTTGCCTCAGCCTGCAGGTGGATCACTACTGCCAGCCGGGATGGCTGGGAAGCGAGAGGGGGCAGTATAGCGAGCCGGTGGATCACTCGCACTACCTCCACCTGTCGGACTGTCTCCCCACAAACACAGCAATGGGAGAATCTGCTGTGACAGAGCCACCAGGACCCGAGCTATCCAGACAATGCTCATTTGCATGAGCCACTGAGCGGTGCATGCTGGGGGACACTGTTGTGATTGTTTGGCACTGTTCTGCCGAACCGGGACTATTCATCATGAACCATGCTAAGCAAGAATGCTACAAAATTTTGCAGTTTAAAATATACTTCTTATATAATACATTTAACACAGAAATAAAAATAAGGGGTCACCAAATTAAAAAGAGATTTATCCTGCCTCTAAGTCAGTATATTTAGATATTTTTTAAAGAATGGTCAATAAAACAAGATTGTGATTTTTTTTTAAAAATAAATTAAATGGGCTCCTGGAGACCTAAAACTATTGTATTTAATTATTGGTAAAAACAACAAAAAATGTATACTTAAAGAAATAAAAAATGTTTTGAAACTTTTTTACAACATGAATTTCACAAATGTACTTTTAAGACTTCTTACATAATGTGTAAGTAATACTACAACAATGTATATTTATTAAGAAAGATAATTAAATTGCCAATACAATCCAAAAAAATCAGAATTTTATTTTGTCATCATTTTTGTTATTAAATTAATAACTTTTTAGGCCCTGTGCATATTTGTACATGTGAATTGATACCTGGAACCTTATACGGCAGTAATGTAGATGTATTACTTATTAACTAAGATTTGATCTCAACCTACAGTTTGTATCTCACTAAGCAAAACATATTTCTAAAAAACAAGTGAGATAAGTAATAATTCTGTTGTTACCGGTACCGGAAAGCTGACGCTTCGACAGAGCGAAATGGTTGAAGATCAAGAGCAATCCACTCCAGTATAGTGTCATGTGATTTTCCAGATGGCATTCCAAAAAAATCTTTTAGCTGAGGTTGCTGTTTTTTTTGCTCCTGAAGTATTTTGTTGTAAACACTTGCGTGATGTCTTTCCAGGTGCCTTTTCCAGTTAAATGTTTTCTCACCAAGCTTCTCATGGCACAACTTGCACTGCGTGTTACCCATGTTTCACCCTGTATATATTGAAAACAACTGGCAACATCTTTATAATATCACCCAGTTGTAGGTCCAAACCCGGACATATTTCTCAGTCAGCCTAGGTCTATCCAAACTGCAGTATATTGTAATACAGTTTAACACAATACCACCAAATCTCGGTACACTCAATAATCATGCAGTATACACAGTATTGTGCTCTTGATATTTCTAGCAGTCAGACAAGTAGTAGCTACATCATAATATGTTAGAGGCTAATCTTAGACAGTAGCTGTAGTGATGAGTAGCACCATGGCAAATATAGTGATGAGTAGCACCATGGCAAATCAATGCATTTCTGAAGCGACAATCCTGTCTACCTGCATTTTTTTTTTACAAATAATTTTTCCAGAAAGTCACTGGATTTCTGAGCATAATTATTTTACAGCCAACTGTGTAAAGGCATTCCCCCGCCCTGCCCCAATAAATATTAACAAATGTTATTATTAGACGTTAATAACTACGGCACTATCGTTTGTCTGTTGGTAAAAAGAGACAAAGTGAGTCAAAATGTACTCAAATGTGGTTTTTCTGGTTTTTCAATGTTACTAATGGCTACTGCTAGATATGCAATGCATATTATACATACATGCACCCATATATATGGTTTAATTACCATTATATATCGTAAGTAAACCATATGTTACTGTAAAGGTTATATGTATTTAATCACACGCAGATCAATGTAATGTCAAATGCTGGGGGCATAGTAGAATGTACAGATCAGTACTAAACTGCATATTTCTAATAAGATAGTGGAAATCCTTTAAGCAACTAATGTACCGTATAACGGGAAATTTTGGCTGGTATTAAATTCGCAGATTTGCGACCTTGGTAGATTTTGACGGTTTTTGAATTGGCATTTATCACCAGCAAGTTCACAAAGAAAAATGCCACACAGTTTTGTAATTCTACTTTTAATTTAAAAAACATTCAAATACATGTTTTTAATGAAATGTGTCTGCTAAAACAGTATCTCATTTACAGTAACTAGTTACATCATCTACAAATGTTGTCACTGCAGCCACTTGGAGAAAAAGTAGACGCAGTGGTCGGCCAAGGAAACTTACGCAGCAGATGAAAGACACATCATGCTTACTTCCCTTCGCAATCGGAAGATGTCCAGCAGTGCCATCAGCTCAGAACTGGCAGAAAACAGTGGGACCCTGGTACACCCATCTACTGTCCGGAGAAGTCTGGTCAGAAGTGGCCTTCATGGAAGACTTGCGGCCAAAAAGCCATACCTCCGACATGGAAACAAGGCCAAGCGACTCAACTATGCATGAAAACACAGGAACGGGTGCAGAAAAATGGCAGCAGGTGCTCTGGACTGATGAGTCAAAATTTGAAATATTTGGCTGTAGCAGAAGGCAGTTTGTTTGCCGAAGGGCTGGGGAGCGGTACACGAAACGAGTGTCTGCAGGCAACAGTGAAGCATGGTGGAGGTTCCTTGCAAGTTTGGGGCTGCATTTCTGCAAATGGAGTTGGGGATTTGGTCAGAATTAATGGTCTCCTCAATGCTGAGAAGTACAGGCAGATACTTATCCATCATGCAATACCATCAGGGAGGCATCTGATTGGCCCCAAATTTATTCTGCAGCATGACAACGACCCCAAACATACAGCGAAAGTCATTAAGAACTATCTTCAGCGTAAAGAAGAACAAGGAGTCCTGAAAGTGATGGTATGGCCCCCACAGAGCCCTGATCTCAACATCATCGAGTCTGTCTGGGATTACATGAAGAGAGAGAAGCAACTGAGGCTGCCTAAATCCACAGAAGAACTGTGGTTAGTTCTCCAAGATGTTTTGGCCAACCTACCTGCCGAGTTCCTTCAAAAACTGTGTGCAAGTGTACCTAGAAGAAGAGATGCTTGATGCTGTTTTGAAGGCAAAGGGTGGTCACACCAAATATGGATTTGATTTAGATTTTTCTTCTGTTCACTCACTTTGCATTTAGTTAATTGATAAATATAATCTATTAACATGTCTATTTTTGAAAGCATTCTTACTTTACAGCATTTTTTCACACCTGCCTAAAACTTTTGCACAGTACTGTATATATATATATATATATATATATATATATATATATATAAACAAACACAGGATCAACACAGCAGCTATTGAGCCTCTATTTAAAAAGTTTTAGACAGCAAAAAGTAAACAAACCAGATTATAGTGCAAGCATGCACAGTGATCTCTATGGAATGCCATCAAAAATGTGTTGTTAGAGCGAGTCAGAATCTCATGGGGCAGAAAAAAGGCAAGCATGTCATTCTGAAATGCCTCGCTTAAACAGTGCCCAACTTGCTGGAAATGTTGCGTAGTGATTTTTATATAGATTGTATATATTATACATTTTTTGTTGTGACTTCCTGTTATGTGAAATGTAATAAACAAGAACCAAAATGATTCGTTTTTTTCCCCTTCAGTTTACAACGCCATTTCCATGTTTATTTTATTTAAGTGTTTAAAGTTAAACTTCCGTTTTCGTTTGCTTGTTCAGCTACAAAAAGGCACAAGTAAACCTCATGTTATTACTTCATGAAAATGTGTCTGGCCAATGTCTACTGTGAAGAAACAGCAATGGGAAGGAATGAAAAAAAAAATAAAATAAAATAAAATCGTTGTCAACTTTATGTACTATTTATTTCGGGAATAAACAAAACAGCCTTTAACTTGAACTGCTATTTGGCATCCATTGTTTTGTAGTTAATTCACTGGGGTAAAGTAAGGTGTACACAATATATTCTTTACTCCTGGGATATTTTTCTACTATAACGTTACATTACATATTGTAACATCTTGCTGTAAAATAACGGCACACACAGGGACGACGTACCCCTGCTATGTTGTTTCTGCCTGCATTCTAAGCAACATAATGACTTTTATTACTTTTTGAAACCGAATGAATATGCAAACGAATATTTAAATTATGAGCGAATATCCGAACATGAAAATCCCGTGTTCATCCCGGCACTAATATAAACTCACACATTTGGTCACTTGTTTGTACCATTTTTTCTTTTAACCTTTTTTTTTTTTTTTTACCCGTTATTTTTGATGTTTGTGTCATGCATGACCAGTTGACTGGAGATAGAACGGGCGGCACAGTTTTACAGACTGGTTTCATGGTGCAGATGGAAGCATGATTTTAGGTGGAATTATTTTTACCCCTCTAGCTATACATACATTTCATACAAATGGTGATTTATGACAAATTAGATATGTTGCCTTTCTTCAATTTTACATGGGGCAATTGTTTTGCCGTTCAACATTCAAGGTTGTAATACAGCTTGTCAATTCACACATCACAAGCTTTCAGATTATATAGACAAATGTTTGAAAGCTCACATTTTCATATAACTGTTTTATTTAGTTTTGACATCAATCTCACTCCATAAATCTACATTTGGTGATTAAGGTACATTTGAACATTGGAACAAAAAATTTGTGAAACCCTCCATTCAAAATAATGTATTATTTTGTGACACAGAGATCATGAATATATTGATTACTTACATGGCAATAATTCAGTAAACAATGTGGAGATCTTGCTGATAAAAGAATGAGTGAGACCAAGTATAAATGCTTGCTTTAGCAGATAAGTATAACTTACATCAGACATAATACGTTTCAATATACAATGAAACAAAGTTTGAATACGTAATAGCTTTATTTACATATGCATGAAAAACCAATGGAAATTTTTTTTAAAGTTTTGGGATTTGAGATATTCTTAACATCTCTTGTATGAAGTAATTCTTACCATGGAGCACTGAAGGCATATATATATATATATATATATATATATATATATATATATATATATATATATATATATATATATATATATATATATATATATATATTTCTAGCAGTATACTTCATAAAAGTACTATATGTTAAACTAGATCGCTATACTTTCTTTTAAAGGATACAGAGTTTTATAGGAAAGCCAACACCTTAAGTGCATAGAAGTACAGTCTTGTATAATCATTGAGCACAATTGTTAATGAAAGGTGCAAATCTTTAAAAGATGTAATATTCCATATCAACCTGACAGAAGAGTACATATTGATGATGCTACTCACTATTAGACAAAAGTCATAAACAGAATTATGCAGTAAGTAACCCATAGTAAAGGCACTTGGTCTAAGCCACCACTAGGAGTGCTCAACAGGTAGCAGTAGATCCCAATTACAAAAAAAGCTCCATGGTTTAATTCCGGGGGCTGTATAATGGATACATACTCTCTTCTGTTTATCTGTGAACTCTTTACGAGCCATTTACAGGTGTGGAATACAGATACTGTGATATCCACAAGATCTTTTTTTACTCCGCCAACCCTAATAAGTAATCTACAGCAAAAGCATTCCCGCATATCAAAGGTACAGCATGCAGAATACCTTTAAGGCTTATCAGAGTTGAGCTATACATTTTCTTAACAAGATGGAACATTTAAGGTGAACTTTGCTGAAAAAAAAAAACAAACTTAAAACTATACTGCTGTATCCCATGGTTTACCAACCGCTACAAATGATCATGACCTGGTCCGTCCTGCCTCATGACCTGAATTAAATCAAAATTATAGTTCGCCACTGTGTCATAATGGCTATAGAGCGCTATAGTCATGCTATTTTTTTTTTATAAGGTCTATAAAAATAAAGAAAATGTAGTTGATTTTTATTGGCAAATCGAGGAGTATTAAGAACATGAAATACATAGCTAAGCGCCTCTTGTCCACCCCTCAAGACTGCTTTAGAAAAATCAGTCAAGTTGAATTTCCCATAGAGAGCTGAACAGTATTAGAATGCCACCTTTAGATGAAACCATAAAAGTAAAAGAGAATGAATACATTTTTTATTCTATTTTTAGGTTTAGCCCTCCTGGCCGAAGTCATCTGTAAACTTCTTCAGTTTCTCCAGGTCCTGCTGGTTAACGGTTGGCTTGGTGCTTGTAAGGGATCTCAACATGTCAGACTGTAAAAAAAATAACAAAAATCAGATTCTGACAGAATTAGTAGGTCTTTACTATTAAATACTGCCCACCACTATAGACTAATAAAGTATATAATTCATAAGATGACAAATGGAATTTCTCTGCCATTCACTTTTATTGGGATTCCAAAACCATGACATTTGTTTTTTGGAAGTGAACTATCATCACTAAGACTCCGATTGACAGCATAGCATAGCAGCCTGTGGCTACTGGCTAAAAGTCAGGAAATGGCATACAACTGATTTTTTAAATTAAAATTCTAGATCTTAAAAATAAAATACCAAAGCACTTGACATGTAATAGCTAAACTATAAGACACGGAGGCCCCGATTTATAAAAGGATTGTGCATGTTTTACGACCGTAAAACGGGAGCTGAGGGTTCTGAATTCTTGGATGGGATTTATAAAACACATGCAATGGCATAAACACACAATTTATACGTGATTTTGCGGGGGCAATGTCTTTGTGCGCTTTAGCCCTTGATGCATATGTAATTCTGAATATGCATATGTAATTCTGGGGTGTTTCTGAATGAAACCGCTAAAATTGGGAGGGGATTTTGCAAATGATTAAATATTCTCTCTAATTTATTAAAACTGCCGGTAATTGCGGGCCTCGTATTTGCTTGATTATTTTAAGAACTCTGAAAAGCAGGCATTAATTTGCCGCAGTCACAAAATAGGCTATATAAAAAGACAAGGTGATGTGTGCGACTTGTCTGCAGCAAGAAGGAGACATCGTTTTCAAGGAAAAAGAAACCTTTACTAACATTTTGCAAAGAGCTAATTTTTTAACCCTGCTGATCATCAGTTTGTAAATTGCGGTTTATAAAACCATATTGTTTTGCAAACTCCAATTTTCAATACATGTTTCATAGCTTACATGACAATAAAGAAAGTCTGCAAATAGAGAACATAGAATCCATGTAAAAAAAAAGGTTCTTAGAAGCACCTAAAAATGTCTCCCCACAGTGGCAAAGCAAGGTTCTAACGAGAGTCTTTACTTCTAGAGTGTAGGCATTATTATAAGAACGGTGGAGGAGATTAAGAAAAGATGGAACGATATTCCGAGGCGCACGAAAGAAAAAGACTCATATACATGTAATACAATGAGGGCTCATCCTCCACTGTTATTTTAGTAATGCCTACAGAATTCATGTTTTGTAATATGGTATTCTGGTATTTAACAATACTGTTTCAGGCAGTATTGTTAAATTCGAGTTTGAAAGAAAAGGGTAAAAAAAAAGAAAGAAAAAAGGGACAGATGACGCAGTTAGTTTGTAGCTAGAGCAAATACAGTATAGCTGGTTGTAGGCACATCTGAATGATGTAGCTATATTATAGACAATACAGATATGCTTTAAAAATCATACAGAAAGTCAGAAATACAGACATAGGAAAGTTGTAACTGCATAAGAAATTAAGAAGATACAAGTCGTAGTTAAACTGAAGACTGTTTGTATGAAGCTGTATGGAGTTATTATTGTTGAACATATTGCTGTACAATGGAAGGATTTTCCACCCGTTTGACTGCCATGGATGTAAGTAAATAAAACTTATTGTTCTGAAGTTTGAAAAGTCTGTATGCCTGGAATTATTTATCCGAAATAAGAAGTTGAACTAATATGCGAAGCACAGTAACTGGATAATGCGTCGTAATGTATAAGCAACCTAGACTACAAACTCTAATATTTTATTCCTTTGTCCTGGTGATGTATTTTGAGCTTGTACTGCTTGTACCAAAATCTCCAATTTCATATTGGTAAATTTCAGTTTTCGCTTCCGAGCATCCTCATCACCATGGCTAGTACCAGGCTGAGGTCTTTGTGTGCCATTCATTTTATTTTGGAATGTGTAGCCTACACACGCAGGGTTGACTCAAACCCGCTATTTATTGAGAGGTGTGTAATTCTCCACCGCTAATTGTGGTGAGGGGTATTTAAATTGTTTGATTGCGGGGCAGCAGTGTGGAGTAGTGGTTAGGGCTCTGGACTCTTGACCGCAGGGTTGTGGGTTCAATCCCAGGTGGGGGGGGACACTGCTGCTGTACCCTTGAGCAAGGTACTTTACCTAGATTGCTCCAGTAAAAAAAACCCCAACTGCATAAATGGGTAAATTGTATGTAAAAATAATGTGATATCTTGTAACAATTGTAAGTCACCCTGGATAAGGGCGTCTGCTAAGAAATAAATAATAATAATAAAAATAATAATAATAAAAATAATAATAATAATAATAATAATAATAATAATAATAATAATAATTAGTCTTATAAAATAGGTCGTTATTTTGATGCTGAGTGCGGCCGTACTGAACACACACATTGCGTGGCTTTTTGCGGTCGGTTTTTCCCCCTTTATAAATTTGGGCCTGAGTGTACTTGGATCCAATTGTCAGACAAAAATGTGAACTACCAGTAGGTAGACTGAAGGGTAGATGTACTAAGATGGGCCAGTCGCAGCGCAAACATACCGCAATTTGCATTTATGTTGCAACTATTCGCAAAATATACATTTTGTCGTATGTACTAAGAGAAAATATGTTAATAACAAGAGCTGCAATATACTAATTTAAATATGTGTTAGCGAGATCTCTAGCATTGCGAGAGTCGTGCAACATTTTTTCAAACAAATATGAATGAAAGGCAGTTTAATCCCATCAGATTCTATAGTGGGGCCCCCACCTTCACTGCCAAATAAAAAATGTGTTTTTATCAAAAAACATAAATCATACAATAGCCCCTCGCTAAACCGGACATGTTTGTCCGACATAAGGAGGTGTCAGGTTTAAAAAAAATACAATAAAAATCGCACACACATACACTTATAGTGCTCAATGTATTAATCATTGTGCAAAATGTGTTTTGGGTAGGCTACACATTACATTATGAAAAAAATATATAAATCTGTATAGCACACCTATACAGTACAGTTGTAAAATCAAATGAATACCTAGCGCACTTTCTTTTTACTTTAGCCTGTAGACTACCGGTAACACAAAATAAATCATGTTGCTGCATCGTACAAATTGGTGTACAATACGAATAAAAGATTATTTTAAACTGAAACTAAATGATTTTAGCGTTTTTTAAATTATTATTACAAAATAGATCATGGCGTCGCATTGACAAGTTATGATACTTACAAGAGGACAGTCAATTCTCGTTAATACGAATTTCAAGGGACCAGCAACAAATGTTGCATAATATCACTAATTTGTATTAACATAAAGTAGCCTATAAGCCAAATATATACTGTCAACTTTTATTTAAGTTAATTAGTGGTGCTAAATTGTGCACAATTACACACCACCTGCACATTAATAAAATAGGTGTTTCCTATTCCTATACAGATGCTCAGAATGAGCTGGAGGGGTTAGCCGCACATGTGTGCAGTCTATTGCTCCCAACACGTTGGGGAAACCAGAAATGTCATAGAAATTTGTTTTGTAAGGCTTGTAAGTACACTCTGCTTTTAGGGAAAAATAGGCATTTGGGTGTTCACCTCAAAAATGCATGGAGCACAACTTGTAACACACAAGAAAAAGTGAACTGGGAATGCCAGCAACAATTGCGACTGTTTTAAACATGCTTTCAAAAGTTCTTAACAAATTGATGCAATTGTAAGCATCACAATTGTCAGCAGCTTTAGTACATCTCATTATAATATTTGAGAACACTCATTTGCACTCCACCCTCTTTTTGATAATTTATAAAGGAACGCCCATAATTACATATTAATTTATGTTTGAACTGGAAAGAAAAACTGCTGCCACAAAGCACTCCCTAAAAAGTCACCAACAGCATTGCAGATGTTTAGTACATTTCACCCTAGACTAACGACTCATTTGCAACTGGTTTTGCGACAGCCACAACACTTTAATACATCTACCCCTCAGTCTATTCTATAAAAGAAGATGAGAAATTGGCTTGAAACCCAGCCTTACTGATCCACTGGTTTGCACTAGCCATACAATTGGTCTACATGTACCTTTGCTATATCCCTGTCACCAGGGAGTAATAATGTAATTATGTTTCTTACCATGGAAACAACTGGCTCCAAAAGTTTATCCCCAGGGACTTCCATCCAGGTCATTTCTATAGCATTGGGATCTCCTGGAGAGCATGGGGTCAAGAGGTCTTCTACCAGCCGGTCTGGGTCCTCTCTTGATGATCCTCGTACCTGTACAAGGTAATCGATGCCACTAGAGTAAACATGTAAACTAACTGCATAAACTAAACTTTACCCTTAAAAGTTGGTTGTTTCGTATTCTCAAGAAGTACGGACTTAGGTCCAATTAATGTAACAAAAATAAAGCAAATGTAGAACTTGTCTGCTAAAACAGTGCTCCAAATGTATGCATCAATTTCAACTGGCTGATGTCTGCGGTTTAGTTTAAAATGGAATGGCTCAACATTTGCTTGCAGTAAACTTAATTGAAGTGTGCACACATTCAACATGGAACCCTTGTACTCCTTCCTTTCCCTTTACTCAAAATCCTACCCATCAACCAAATATGCAAAACAAACTGACCTTTTTAAAGTGAGTGGCTGACTGCACTTTTCTGACGGGCTGCATGAGGGCATCTCTCACGATGATGCTGATGTCAGCTCCAGAGTACCCGTCAGTCTTTTTTCCCAGGGTGTGGTAGTCTGGTTCAGTCAGGCTGGTGGGAGTAGTGCCCATGTGTAGTTTGAACACGAAGGTGCGGGCATGTTCTTCTGGGAGGGGAATATAAATACGCTTCTCAAACCTGAAGAGAAACAAAACAAATACCCAATAAAAAAGGTGTTAAAAAAAGCCTCGCTCAGGACAACTGGAAGCTGCTAGAGACTGGAAAATGCTGGCAGATGTTGGTCAACGGCTTATTTTTCCACCTGAGATTGCCACCACTAACCTTCGACCAGATATTGTCTTGTGGTCTGGATCAGCGCGCCTTGTTCACCTGGTAGAGTTAACAGTGCCATGGAAGGATGCTGTAGATGAGGCGTATGAGAGGAAGAAACTGCGGTATGCTGAACTAGCCACTGAAGTGGAACAGCGAGGATGGAGAGTCCGGGTTTACCCAGTGGAGGTGGGTTGTCGAGGATTTGTGGCACACTCTACAACCCGGTTTCTCAGAGACGTCGGATTCAGTGGCCAAGAACTGCGTCGTCAGTGAAGAAACTTATCTGAAGCAGCAGAGAGGAGCAGCAACAGGCCGTGGTTGCGACATAAATATTCTGGTTGGGGATCTCAAGCACAATAGAAAGAAAGAAACGCTGACATACGGGTAAGTAAGCTGGGCTGAGTTGAGTGGGGGACGGAGGGGGGGGGTGATGCTGGGACGCCAGAATCACCGGCAAGCCCTCTTGAGGTGTCGTGGGCTAGTCGATCGAAACACAGAGAATGGAAGGTGCCCACTTGAAGATTATATATATATATATATATATATATATATATATATATATATATATATAGTAAATATGTATTTGAATGGCACTACACTGATGGCCTAATTCTTTAAATTCAGTTGGATAGCATGGCATTTTAATATTTGTGCCACCAAGCAGAAATAATTATGTATCTCAAGTTTCTCCAAACTGGATTTAATCTCTTGTAATCTTAGTTGCCCCTTCATTTAACATGGGGAAATGGTGATCCAGCCTTCTTTCAAACACTCACAGAGAACTAAGCATTTTGATGTCCAAGGATTTTGCATTAAACAAACTTTTAATGCAAATGGAACTACAAAAAAGTGTAGAGTAAAATAAATGCTCCTTTACAAGTTAATTTGCACATGCTCTTTTATCCATGAATGTGACAGCTAGCATCTGTCCGTATGTATTAAATATTCTCACAAAGCATGAAACGCGGGAGTGCAGAAATAAAGGAGATACATTACATTATACCTAAAAGCCCCGGGAGCAGTCACATTGACGGCCACACAGAAAACAATTGTATTTTGATTATGCAGAACGGTATTGTACATTGTATTGCATTGAAGAAACTTAAATAATAATCATACAGCTCCTGCATTACAACTAAAATGCATTAATGTTCTTGCTAATTCCTAAATATACAGTGCCCTCCATAAGTATTGGGACAGAAGTCAAAATTTTCTAAAAGAAGAGAGGAACTCAATTAGAACCATTGCACAAAAGCTGGGCATAGCCAAATCAACAGTTTGGAGTGTCCTGAAAAAGAAAGAAACCACTGGTGTCTTCAGCAATCGGCAACGACCAGGTCGGCCAAGGAAAACAACAGCAGTTGATGACAGGAAAATGACCAGAGCTGTGAATAACAACCCTAAAATAAGTGTCAGTGAAATCACCAACAACCTCCAGAATGCTGGGGTGAAAGTGTCACAATCTACTGTTTGCAGAAGACTTCGGCAGCAGAATTACAAAGGCTACACTGCAAGATGCAAACCTCTGATCAGCACCAAAAACAGAAAGGCCAGATTAGAATTTGCTAAAAAGTAGAGATGAGTCAGTAGAGTTTTGGAACAGAGTTTTATGGACAGATGAGACGAAGATTAACCTTTATCAAAGTGATGGGAAGGCAAAAGTGTGGAGAAAAAAAGGAACTGCAGATGATCCAAAGCATACCACCTCATCTGTGAAGCATGGTGGAGGTAGTGTCATGGCATGGGCTCACTCATCTTTATTGATGATGTAACGAATGATGGCAGCAGCAGAATGACTTCAGAAGTGTACAGAAGCATCTTGACTACCAATGTACAAGAAAATGCCACCAGACTCATTGGGCGGCACTTCACAATGCAACAGGACAATGACCCAAAACACACTGCCAACGCAACCAAGGAGTTCATCAGGGGAAAAAAGTGGAAAGTGTTAGACTGGCCAAGTCAATCTCCTGATTTAAATCCGATTGAACATGCATTTCACTTGCTGAAGAGGAGACTGAAGTCAGAAACTCCCCAAAACAAGCAACAGCTGAAAATGGCTGCAGTAAAGGCTTGGCAAAGCATCTCAAAGGACGATACCAAGAGTTTGGTGATGTCAATGGGTCGCAGACTCACTGCTGTTATTGCATGCAAGGGATTTGTGACTAAATAATAGCTTTTATACTTCTTATTTGCTTTAAGTTGAATTGTCCCAATACTTATGCTCACATAAAATGGGGGGATAGAACTCTAAAAGTGCTGTTATTCTTAGTTGGTAAAGCATGTATGTCTTGAAACCAGAAATAAAAGTTGACATTCTGTACTTTTGCCTCATATTAATCTTTTACTCGTATTTTCATATCGCTTGAGTGTACAGCAAAAATAGCAATTTTTACTTCACTGTCCCAATACTTATGGGGGGCACTGTATATATTTTAGTGCTGCTGTATCAGTACATAGTGCTGTGTACCTACGCTACGCTGAGGTAGGGAAAAATTGTACAGGTTTCATTATTGAGAGCGGCATCTATTACAAATCTGACATCAGTGCAGTGCTTATTAAAAGTAATATGGTACTATTACTTTATTTAAATGAATAATATAACTTTATCCATAACTAAACAAATGTATCCATGTAAACTGATCGGTGTCTGAAATCTGACATCCATTTATAATTTTTTTTTTTTTTTTTGGTTTGTTTCAGACAAATAAATACAACATAAAATAGAAAAACATCCCTTGGTCTACATATGATATAATTTGGAATATTGTAGGTGGTGTTTTCTGAAAACTGTGTTACATGACTTTTGATAATGGAATTACTTTTCAGAAAATCTATACATTCTGAAAAATATCAGAATTCTTACATTAATATTAACGCACTGAATGGTGTTGCCATTTAGCTTTGAATAAATTGTCACAATACCTGCCACATACAGTATAAAAAAAAGTCACATACCGTATCAACTAAATATGTTGTGGAATTTAAGCAAAAAGATGTTTCTGTTCAAAGTTAACATAATCTTAATTAACGTAATTTACATGGTCTGCAATCCAACAAAGAAAACTGCATTTACAATCAAATGCCCTCAATATTTAACTTCGATTTAGCTACTGAGACAAAGATGCCAAGCATTAAAATTACCTTCTTCTGATTGCAGAGTCTAGTGTCCATGGAATGTTTGTAGCCCCAAGTACCAATATTCCATCATTATCTACCCCAACACCTAGAGAGAAATGAGTAGTTACATATCTTTAAGGAATAGCACACATCCCAGGAGATGTTGACATATAAGAGAATGATCTGAAAGGCTTCAATATATTTGCACTTTAACACAAACACTGAATTATTATTATTTGTTTATTTAGCAGACGCCTTTATCCCAGGCGACTTACAGAGACTAGGGTGTGTGAACTATGCATCAGCTGTAGAGTCACTTACAATTACGTCTCACCTGAAAAATGGAGCACAAGGAGGTTAAGTGACTTGCTCAGGGTGACACAGTGAGTCAGCGGCTTAGGTAGGATTTGAACCGGGGACCTCCTGGTCACAAGCCCTTTTCTTTAACCACTGGACCACAGCAGGTAATGGCCAAGAGATACTTGGCCACTTTAGTAGAACAAGTAGCTAATTTCAGGTTGGGCCAATGTTGCCCTGACCAGTCTTGACAACTAGGCGTAAGACATTGGGATGGGTCTTTAAGGACGTTAGTCCATTCAGTCATTCATTTTTCAGACTTAACTAGCCTCTCTATCCATCACTAAATGTTTGAAACCACAGCTGTCACTCTTATCAACCACTTTCCCTTTCACTCTGATGTCTTAGAAGTCTACCAGCATGACTCTCCTTGCTATGTTGGTACACTTTTTTGATGTTTACCCTTTTTTTTTATCTTTGCCTTTTCCCCATTTATGGTAGATTGCTTGCAATCGTACTGCTTTCACAGCTTTATAGTGCTGTAGGAATCATATGTCACATCACAAGAGCAATCTAATTTGCACCACTAGTTCAGGGTGATACCAAAGCCAATCAAGTAGCCAGGTCCTAATAAAGTTTCCAGTCAATTATAACGGCCAACAAGGATTTAAAGTATACAGTGCCTATAGAAAGTCTATACCCCCTTTCAAAATTTTCACATTTTGTTGCGTTATAGCCTGGAATTAAAATGCATTAAAAGAGGTTTTTTTTTTTCATTTATCTACACATCCTACCCCACAACTTCCAAGTGAAAAACATATTCTAGAAATTTGTAGAAAATTAATTAAAAATAAAAACTGAAATAGCTTGGTTGGATAAGTGTCCCCCCCCCTTGTAATAGCAATCCTAAATTAGCTCAGGTGTAACCAATAGCCTTCAAAATCACACACCAAGTTAAGTGGCCTCCACCTGTGTTAAATTGTAGTGATTCACATGATTTCAGGATAAATTCAGCAGTTCCTGTAGCTTCCCTCTGCTGGGTAGTGCATTTCAAAGCAAAGATTCAACCATGAAAGGCACAGATCAGGGGATGGGTATAACAAAATATCAAAGGCCTTGAATATCCCTTGCAGCACGGTCAAGACGATTATTAAGAAGTGGAAGGTGTATGGCACCACCAAGACCATGCCTAGATCAGGCCGTCCCTCCAAACTGGATGACCGAGCAAGAAGGAGACTGATCAGAGAGGCTACCAAGAGGCCAATGGCAACTTTGCTGCAAGAGCTACAGGCTTTCATGGCCAAGACTGGTCAAAGTGTGCATGCGACAACAATATCCCAAGCACTCCACAAATCTGGCCTGTATGGTAGGGTGGCAAGAAGTAAGTCATTACTCAAGAAAGCCCAACTTGAATCCCATTTGAAGTATGCAAAAAAACATATCTGGCAAAAAGTTTTGTGGTCTGACGAAACTAAAATGGACCTTTTTGGCCTAAATGCAAAGCGTTATGTTTGGCGCAAACCCAACACAGTGCATCACCCAAAGAACACCATACCTACTGTGAAGCATGGTGGTAGCAGCATCATGTTATGGGGATGTTTATCATCGGCAGGGACTGGGGCACTTGTCAGGATAGAAGGGAAAATGAATGGAGCAAAGTACAGAGAAGTCCTTGAGGAAAACCTGCTGCCCTCTGCAAGAAAGCTGAAACTGGGTCGGAAGTTCACCTTTCAGCATGACAATGACCCAAAGCACACAAACCAAAGCTACACTGGAGTGGCTAAAGAACAAAAAGGTAAATGTCCTTGAGTGGTCCAGTCAGAGCCCCGACCTAAATCCAATCGAAAATTTGTGGTATGACTTGAAGATTGCTGTCCATCAACGTTCCCCAAGGAACTTGACAGAGCTTGAACAGTTTTGTAAAGAAGAATGGTCAAATATTGCCAAATCTAGGTGTGCAAAGTTGGTAGAGACCTATCCCAACAGACTCACAGCTGTAATTGCTGCCAAAGGTGCTTCCACCAAGTATTAACTCAGGAGGGTGGAGACTTATCCAATTATGATCTTTGTTTTGTATTTTTAATATATCATTTTTTTTCTCAATAAAAACTGTTTTCCCCTTAACAGTGTGGAGTATGGTGTGTAGATAAGTGGAAAAAAAATCCTCATTTAAATGCATGAAACTCTGAGGCACTGGCACACCGACACAACAAAATGTGAAAAAAGTTCAAGGGGGTGTAGACTTTCTATAGGCACTGTACATAATATCTGGAGATACCACAAACAGCTTGACTTCAAGAATTATTATGAGTGAGCTATGAATGGCTTGTGTGGTTGGAAGAAATCAGGTCTCACATTAATACTAATGGCTGGGTTAAAGTATAGAACTGATACATAATTAATGCTGTACACATCATTATAAAATGGCGTGGATGAATTAAATGCCATGATTGGCTAAACAAGATCACATGGCCGTGCAGAAAGAACCATCTTATGCATGGCTAGCGAATCCCCTCTGAACATCAAAGTGGGCCTGGGTCAACAGCTTTAAAAAATAAAAATAAAAAAACTCTTGACGCCACACTGGCAGTTAAGTACTTAGGGCCAAATAGATATTCAACATTTGTATTTTTATTCATAGTCAAACACTAACAGAAATTTAATAGAATGAATCAATTGCCGTGCATTTATTTTCTTTACAATCTCTAAATCTTGATCTCCTCGGCCACAATGACAGTTCCTGTAAAGCCCCGGGCTTAAGTACCAAATTCCGTTAGACTGCAGGATCTGAAATCGGGGAGTTTGGTTGCGTTTGGAGGAATAAAAAATAAAGTTGCAGAGCGTGATTATTGTACTAGGGAAACAGTGATTTAAAACATCAACTTTACTTACCAAAGCGTATAAAACATGTAAATAAGTTATATTTTTAGTTTTTCAAACTGCACTTAAAAAACAAAAAAAAACAAAAACAAAACTGAATATCTTAAAAAAAAAAATGTATTCAGCAATAATACATTACATAAAACTTAATTTAAAGTTTAAAATGCTACTACGGTTTTGTTTTCTTTTTATAAAATAAACATTTTATAACTACAATAACCCACTCCAGGACATATCTTACTGCACTTCTCGGTGGTTGAAGACACTCAGCCTATGGCCTAGTGCGGTGTTTCTCAACTCCAGTACCTGGTGGCGGTATACAGTCCAGGTTTTTATGTTAACCAGGGGTCTAAATCTTTTGTAAAAGAAAATGAATGTGTACTTTAACCTGATTTTGGCAGAATAACTACCACCGACAACAGTCTAAAAGGTTTTTGAGTACCATATTTTATGGTCTGTATTGGAAAGCAATGCAGATTTTAAATTAAAGTGTAGATTCTGGTTTAGACAAAAACTTGAACTGTATACTGCCACCAGGTACTGGAGTTAAGAACCACTGGCCTAGTGCATCACAAGGCACCCAGGTTATTGCTTACATATACAATTCAAAACATTATAGTCTTACCTTGCATTTGAACAAGAAATTCTGTTTTAATGCGCCTTGCAGCCTCACTTTCATTTTCACTCCTGGATCCACAGAGGGAATCAATTTCATCAATGAAGATAATAGAGGGTTTATTCTCTCTAGCCAGCTGGAACAGGTTCTTTACCAGCCTGAGAAAAAAAAATATATAATGTGAGATATAAAATAAATGTGTGTGTGTTTGTGTTTTTAAGGGATACATATACAGTAAACTTGTTAATAAAGTACAGTTTATTGAAAATACCATTTTAAAAAGAACGTATTGCAACTAGAAATCTGATCACAGGCATTTTTAAAACACAAAAGCAAGGCGTCCTCAACATCACGGTACTGAGCAACTCTAAAGTAAGACTGTATTTTTGTTAAAGCTTGAATTTTTCAGTTTTTATTTTTTGTTCCGTTCAGGGTTTTTTCAGTTTTTTATTATTATTTGGAAAAATCGGTTATTTTCGCCAAATAAACGCCACACAAAACGCATCCATTTTCAGTTTCTATAATAAATTGCATGTACGTTTCACTCATACATATACAAAGGTTAACTTACTGTGTTGAAGTGAGGATTCCGGCAATGTAGAACTTTGGAAGCATTTTTAACCCAAGAACTAGTTCATGTTTTTATTTTTTTCAGTCCACCCGAGCGTATAACTACAGCATACTGTAGTAGAGGTCTGTCCGTTCTGTTTGATATATTTGCATACCCGACCCGACCATCTCCACAAATATATTCCAAACATATGCTATTGAAATTAAGTACCTTCAGTATAGAGCAGTGTAGAGTATTCATAGTTTCCAGTTAAAACGTAAATCAATTAATCATATCTCATTTACTTCCTTTCCTAGTAATCCAACACTGCATGATTTAAAAGAAGACAACAACAAGCTTCTTCAAAACTTTGTTACCATAAATAGCCACACATTAAGATGCTCTTGCAAATTCGCATACTAATTTTGGACAAGCCTATATTCCCGGATTCTGCCGAGTTGACGTTAAGGCAAAAGTGGGGGAGGGGTGTTGACTCAAGACAGGGGCGAAATAATATTTTTAACATTAGCAAGATAGATTACGTTTAGAATTAGGCATGTTTAAAATTCAAAAGGTAAAGCACAGCACACAGTTACACTAAAGAATCAAGAACTGCAGCTACAGCACTTTGGCAGAAACATTTTGATCAGAAATCTACTAAGCATGCGGCAGCAGGCTGCAGCATCCCAACCTGGATTCTGTGCTGCACTGAGTGACACACAAGCAAGAGAAAACATGTTACTTTTGTTTTAAATTAAAAACGGCTTTCGTTTTTACAGTTTGGTATGTACATATACCCATTTACTAGTTTCTTTTGAAATGTTTATTTTATTATAGTTTTTCATTTTTTGAAGTAGTGCTTTATATGTGGTAAGTTAGAAAATAAACCTTTTTATGTTTAATTGTTCATTTAAATACGGCGTTTCGGCTGTGCAGATGTTTAATATGATGTGCTTGAATAAAACTTGAGTTGTATCTGATAGTTTGTCTTTCATTTTAATATTGATGCTGTTTAAAATGTAACCATCATAATGACTGCCACCAGCGGTTTTAGCTATGAGTATAAGCATGGCGGTTCTAGTATTAAATGGTGAAATACAAAGTAAAGGGTTTGCCTGAAAAAAGGGTGCTGCGTAAGTCCACTGTAATGTCATTTCATATGTTCATAAAACACACATTAACCTTTAAAGCTGAAGTCTATTGTAAAAAAAAATTAAAAAACGGACTGTAGCTTAACAGGAAAGCGTAATCAATCGGACTCAGAGTCTGTATTGTCGGACCCAAAACGAAAAGTGCTTACAATTTATTCAATCAATGCACAGAGCAACTACTGTACTGCACAGCTTGTTCTACTCACTTGATGCATGAGATTTGAAACCTCAGGCATTATTTGCACATGGTTATTTATTTATTTATTTATTATTGCGCATGGTTATTAGAAACAGTGAAAAATTGACACAGCTAAAAGCGGGGGTGGGGCGATAGTTCAAACATGGGCGTTGACTCGATAGAATCCAGTATATCAAACTGCTAAATTAACGTTCAACAACAAATACTACACCACAACTATGGCTTTTAAAACAGCTACAGGACAAATACATCACTTTTCGGTGTGCACTGCAGAGATTACATATATTAATCGCTGAATACAACAATGTTGTACTTTTTCCAAACATTTGGATTTAGACATAACCTTTCCAGCAACGGAACACTGCTACACATTCTCCTGTTTGTTTTTACTCCATGAGCCTATATACAGATGAACCCACTTTATATCATGGTTGCCGTGCAGGCACAATTCGTGCCGTAAAGCAGGTCATGATATAAACCGAGTTTCAAGTTTGCCAATACGGCTCATTAAAAGTGTGAGAAAAAAAGAAAGAAAACTAACGGTGAATTAAAGAGCAGTGTTTTAATACTGTACATTTAGTCGTTCTTTACATTTAAACAAATGCATATAGTTTACTACAGGACAAATACGTTTTGTATCATTAACTGGAATTAAACGTTTTGTGTGTGCATTTGCATAAGACTGACTGTTAAAATTTAGTGACGTTGGTGTTTTGCAACTGAACTGTATCCTGTTAAGACCGCCCATGCAGCATTTGACAGGCTGCACAAAATGTCAGTTTATCAGCCGAGATGATTATTGGTTGTTAGTTGCGTTGGAAATTAATTATTTCCTGTGGTTACTTAGTAAAGCCCGGCCACGCAACACTTGACAGGCTCCACAAAACGAATAAGCGGGTTTGTGAGATGATATTAAGACAGGTAAACCTCAATGGTGCATGGCAAGTGGTTTTTCATAAATCGTGAAGCAGGACGTGAGTTTTAGGAAGACCTTTCACACAGAGGAAGAAAAAAATACTCACTTAAAATTAAAAACGCCATAATCCACTCACCGATAACACACTGACCCGACCTGAGCCCGAACCATAATATACAAACTACCCCGACCTGACACATATTGTCGGGTCCTGTCCGGCTCGGGTCAGGTAGCAAGGCTCTATACTGGAGTAATTAATCTCAGCCAGCATAGAAGAAGTTAATTACAATTTTTCCTAAAATTAAACATTAGTCATGGTGCTTTAATATGTATTAGTAGAAGCATAACTGTACAACCATTTTATATTTACAATAACTTTTTCGGTTCATCACTGAATAAAAACTTAACACCATAAAAACGAACTTGCGACACCATGTTGCTGGTTTGTTTACAACCAGGTTCATGGATGTTAAGCCCGTTGCTAAGCAAATGACTTTCCTAGCGTATTATGTAGGTCCACAAAATTGATCAGTAGCATGTCTTTGCAAACTGCCTGTTTTCTGAAAGCCATTTTCTTTATGTAGAAACGGTCATGAATGATTGACATTACTTAAAATATATTGCCAAAACCCAGGTTTAGCCCTAATTATTAACTCCTGGTTTTGTTTGCGGCAATGTTTAAATCTGTACAGAGGTGCATTATTCACACCTTTCCACATGCCCACTTTTGACTCATTTCCATGCTTCATGGACATGGAATTGATGCGTGAGCATTATGGCAACTCGAAATGCATTACAGGATCAGTAATCCCAAAACAGCAATACATTTGCCAATATCCTTTACACTCAACTGTCTAAGCTTGGGCAATTTGTTTGGAGAGCTCCAAACTAATTTTCACAAACAGGAAATTTGTGTCAAGTGAATCTGTATTATTTACAGTAAGCGACTGCTAAATTTGGCCAGGACCATAAAGAAAATTCGTACCCGTACCATTAGGAAATTTGTGTCATCTCAGTTGTTTGATATACAGTCAACGAGAATTGACTGTATATCAAACAACATTGTTATACAGACTGTGCTTATTGTCAAGTCTATTCCCATATGAGTTGTACTCCCCTTTCACCTAAATGAAATCACTGCAATTACCTTTGATGGCAAACTATTTCAAATGCAATTGCTTACCTCTTTTTATTTTATTTTCTTTTTTGTCCTTTACATTAAAGTGTATGTAGATTTTAAAACTACAATGCTATAGAATAAAAGTTAAACTGATACTTTGATATGGAGCCTTACTCCAATGGTCTATCTGCAACTGCAAAAAAAACTTTTAAAAGAATTCTCTCAAATGAAAATAGGTCTACGGAAAATCTGTACCACACTCCAATTTAGGGGTGTTCCAGTTTAACCTGTAACGGTCACTTACTTTTCACTTTCACCAAGCCACTTCGACACCAGATCCGAGGAAGACACAGAGAAGAACGTGGAATTGTTGGCTTCTGTTGCCACAGCTTTGGCCAGGTAGGACTTTCCAGTTCCAGGTGGGCCAAACAGGAGAATCCCTCTCCATGGAGTTCTTTTGCCTTACCAAGTTAAGGTTGAAGTAAATGTTACATAACTGGTAATGTATTCCCATGAATTAGCAAAACCATGAACTTCCCAAATCAGGGCAATCCGAATAAAAGTGGTATTAAACGTTTAAACAACCATCTACATTTAAAGTAATTGTAGCAAACAAAATAAACCATAACTAATTGTGAACAGCCATTAACTACATGGGTCTCAAATGCACAGTTTTGCAAAACATTTAAAACAAAAAAATGTATTTTCATTTTAAAAAACAATATCTGATGCTTCTTTAGGTGAGAAAGTTCTCAGTTCTATGCCTTATTCTCAGGTTAACTGTTACATTTGCACTTCTAGCGTCTTCTGGCTCGAAGCATGCAACTGGCTATTCAGTAGGGGAGGGATCAACTGGTTGGGGTTGACAGTATAAAAGCCATTGAAAGGGTGGGGCAGTAGGTGAAATAAACAAGACAAAGCAACACTAACGGAATGCATAGCGTGTAATCTAGACATTTGAGACCTATATAATAACTAAAAGAAAATAATAATGAAAAAAATGTTAAATAGTGTATCACACATTTATTTGAATAAATATCTACATTTCCCTAGAAAGCACCAATCTGATATGTATTTAGATATGCAAGTCACAGTTCACTTAATCTTTATTTACCTGTGAAGAGATGTGGAAATTTAATGGGCAAAATCACAGCCTCTTTCAGGGCCTCTTTGGCACCCTCCAAACCAGCTACATCACTCCATTTTACATTGGGCTTCTCCATAACTATGGCACCTGCAATACAATTATAAGGTATAATTATGAAAAAAATAGACAAAAGAATAGGTAAGGCACATTGGGGTTTACAAAATAAATTAAATTAATTAAACTGGTTTTCCTTTCCCGGCACTATGGAGGGCAAATATTTTTCTGCTAATAAGCATATTTATTAATAATAATAATAATAATAATAATAATAATAATAATAATAATAATAATAATAATAAGGCTGTCAAGCAATTCAAAAAATGTATTGCGATTATTCTCACGATTAAAATTTTTATTATTTTAAAGTTCTTCTTATTACCTATAAGGCCTTACATGGTCTTGGACCTTATCTTCAAGATCTGCTGACCCCATATGTCAGTGGTTGTTCCCTGAGATCAGAAAATGCTAATCAGGGCGTTTAGTTGCCCCTCGTCTTTGGAACTTGCTCCCAATTCATATCAGGAATGCTAGCACAATTTAATCTTTTAAATCTGTTTGAAAACGTATTTGTTTGGGTCTGTTTATTTGTAGCTGGATTATATATCAAGACACTGGCCTTCTTATATTTATTTTGTAAAGCGCCCTAGAATACTTGCATGAAGAGCACTATATAAGTGAAATTTGTATTATTATTATTATTATTATTATTATTATTATTATTATTATTATTATTATTCAAAAAACAACCCAGCACAAAAAGAAAAAACCTTGTGTCCTATTTCTGGATTAATATTGTTGCCCCTTCTTTATAGTTTTATATTTATTTACACAGAATTATACAGACAGACTTCAGCATCCGATGTTACATTGTTTGAATCAATTGCTAAATCACAATGGAGTCACTTTATTGCTCACCTTAAGGCATTTCAAATTATACTGCATATTTTCTTATCAGTTTCCTTTACTGATGTTTTTCATTGCCATTTTTTTTAAAATCTCTTATTAATAATTTAATTGAGTAACGGTTATATTCTCCTTAATTGTAAATACTATTATAGTATTATACAAGGGTTTTCAAAATAAAGAACAGCAAAAAACTAATATAACAATACACTTAAGGATTGTGTGTTGGACATGCACCATTTAACAAAATGCTGTGAAAATAAAGAAATTGGATAACTGGTGTTAATTGGGAACAGACACACGATATAAAAGGGACCTTGAAGCACCATTAGTGGAGACTACCAGGGAGGTGGGAACAAAGGTATGTGTTGAGGCTAAGGCCTGTGTGAAGCCTAGGTGTGTGCAGACCTGGAATAAAAGGTATTTAATGCTTGTACTTGAATAAGTGTGGGGTTTTGTGAACGGTAAACAGCTTAGCTGTCCGGTACAGTTTAGAACTGAAGAAAAGTTTAGTTTAGCGCTCCTGGAAGGAGTTAGGCTTTTTGTGTGAAAATACATATATATGTGTGTCTTAAAATGGTTAGGTTCATTTGCTTTCAGAATATTAAATAAGACTATAAACTTGATTTATACCACAACTGCTGAAAGATATAGCATTGAATAACTTTTTTGAATTCAACACTGCAGAGCTGAATTTATTCAAATCCAAAGACAGAATGACAAAGCATTTTTCCAAATTCAACATCTTTTCAATAAATGCACTTTACAGACTTGTACATGAATGTTTCACTCACAAGGATGGCGGTAAACAAAACTCTTCCTTGTAACATACTGTATAGGGAGTGTATACCTTGGAGCTGGTTTTGGAGCTTCTTTTTCTCTGGGTCACCATCTTCGTCACTTTCATTCCTAGACACAGTAAAACAAATAAGAGTCTAACAGTGCTGAGTTTAGTGGGATGAAACTGTACTTTTTGTACAAAATGTAAATAAAACAAGTGGTACGCTAAAACTCAATGAGAAACTTGCTGAGGTCACAGGGCTGACACACAAAGATGATATGACTTCCTACCCTTTTTCATCTGGCTGTGATTCTTTTACAGGCTTAGCTGGAGCCTTTTCCTTCTTTTTCAAGTACTCCTTTAGTTTTTCTGCTCTGTCCAGGTATTCCGCACATTTCCCTCTGATGCTCTGTTTGGCTTTGTCACCCTGTGCTTCATCTAGAGGGGGAAAAAAACAGGAGAAATAATCCTACATTCTTAATTGTATTTCTATTTAGAATATCCAACGATGTTGCCCCAACAGCTCAGAAGTAAAGGTCAGTGGTTGTCCACTGATCCCACAAGCTCGATAGAGGATGTTGGCAGGCTACTGACGCTGCGAGGAAAAACAAGCGCTGAGGAATACCCAGTGAGATATGAGCTTTGATACAGCAAACATATATTGTGTTGCTAACACTGTTTTAGTGTGTCTAACAAACATTTTTTGTATATACAGTAACTTTTATACTGTATTGGGGCGTGTCAACTGATGAGCAAGTCAAGGCATGGAGGGAAAAATGAATGATAGGCACCAGTCAACATAACCATCTATTTAGTTTTACAAAACATGATCTGGGAAATCCAGACACCCTACAAAAGCAAATAACTACTTGAAGATAATGGTACAGGACATATCAATTGAGGTTCTATTTTCACAATCTTGCACAGAGGAAGTGATATATAAGATTTTTTTTATGCCATGTGCAGTACTGGAATTTTCTTCAAAATATGCTCAAAGCAAACAAGATCATTAGTTATTGGTTACGGCAGATAACATACTAAGATCCAACCAGAAGAAAATATGGCTATGAATGTCTCGAATTGTAACATAATAAATAAATAATACCAATAATAACAAATACTCACATTTCACTACATGTAGAAAGTACTGCACAGCATGCTGGTATAAACGAAGGGCTTCTTCATAATTCCCTGCTTTGTCTTCTTGAGCAGCCTTGCTAGCAAGGTCTATAGCTTTCTGAAATAAAATAGCAATACAGAAAGACATGTGAGTAACATACATCCCCTGACAAAGTGTGTTAGATTTAGGTAATGGCTCAAAACAAGAACTAACATATAGTACATCCTCTCAAAAAACCCTGGTACTCTTAAGGCAAAAGATTGTCCTAAATTGCTTTTTTCAACCTTCTACATTTTGTAATCAACGATTCGTGATTTCAGTTTTATCAGCCAACTTACCCCAGCCCTGCAGTTGTAACTCTGTTGACAAACTAATTGTGTCATTCACCTGCCTCACAGTTTTAGTAAAGCAAGATGGCACAACATGCAAACAAGACACTGCCTAAAATTAATTTTCAAATTCAGATTCTTTTGTTTACTTTCCTTCTAATGCTGCACAATTTTAGCTCTCATTTTTCCTATCACCAAAGTTTAATCAAAGGCTTACATATAGTCTAATTACAAATTTAGCTTTTTGATCAATCTTAGCTTCACACTTGCTTTATAGTTACACAAGATGCAGGTATTTAAGGAATGTGTTTTTAGGATTCCTCACGCTGAACTGCTGTGTGAGACTGAATGCAAAAATAGAGCAATTAGACAGCAGTAAAATGGTTAGAAACAAATAACTTCCAGAGTGTGGACAGGGCATGACATAGTTGTGGGTGCCTGACTAATCACTGGTGCATCTTTACCCGTAACCCAGAAAATATCATCTGGAAACCAAGGATCAATGTGTATGGTGGCAATTAAAACTGATTGGCCTGTGTGTGGTCAGAAGTCACCGCTGACTGATAGGGAAGACAATGATAGACAATAATTGTCAAGGACTGTGAAACCTGAAATTGTCAAGAAATAGGCACTATAACCCTGTGGCAGGATGGCTGATGTGGTGATGTGTGTGACGTCAGGTTCCAGGAAAGCAGTACACCAAAGGCAGGAATGCTGGGCAAAACAGTGTGTGGCTGAGCAGTTTTTTTATTAAACAAAATAAAGACTTTTCAAAACACAAAATAAAAGGGCACAAGGGCCAAACAAAACAGAGCTACAATACAGAAAATAAACATAACAAATACCTCAACAAAACAAAGGTAGAAGTCATTTTCTCACAATGCTGTCTAGCTTCTCCAAACTCTGTCTCTGTTCCTTCCCCTAACTCCAACCAACACTAATGAGTCTGGAGCTGGGCTTATATAGCAGGTGGTTAGGAGTTAATTGCACAATTGACAAAACAATAAACTCCTAACCACCTGAACCTGAACAATCATCCCTGGATGGGAATTAACCCCATCCTAGCCAAACACTAATATAACTGGACTTTAACTAAAACATAGCCGGTTTTCAAACAGCAGAATATACAAAATACCAACAATAATAATAAATCATAATACAAATATATGACAGGTTACAAAATCAGGCATGGTGTGACAGAATAAAGACAGCTCTCATTTCACTAGCAAAACCAAGTTTGAATTCTGAAACTATATTTGAAGTACATAAAAGAATGTAATATTATTATACCCATTATTGTGGTATCTGTAAAATGAATAAATAAATAAAAATACAAAATAAAACAACGAGAAAACTAGACACTATGCAATGGTCAGTTCCTTGCTGTAGTTCCGGAGTCGTGTTATTTTGTGGTAAAACGGCGTTAAAACGTGGTACACTGTGTACTGTAATTGCCTGGGCATGCACAAATGATTTTAGCTCACAAAACAAGGAAACGTCCATCTGAAAGGGGTACGATGTACTGAGTTTGGCCCTTAAAGTTCTTTTTAATATTTTTTTTTCGCAATTCAGCAAATATGTGACTATCTGATGAGCAACAAATTGAGATATCTAAAATTGTAAACACATACAATTTTGTAGGTGAACTACAGTTTGTCTTGTTTTTAGTGATTTGTGCTGTAGTCAATCACAGCACTGACAGGGTACCATTTTCTGACGCCACACGGGCCAAATTTTGGTACGCCTATCCTATTCTGACGATGTACCACTTTCTGGCTCTACGTCGGTACTTCCATTTTTTTTGTTTATTTTTTTTAAAAAACATTCTCTGCCACTTGGAAGTTGGTTCAACATCACGCTCTACCATATATATATATATATATATATATATATATATATATATATATATATATATGAACACGTTTTCTACTTTTATATCTAAAAAAAAAAAATACCGAAACAAAGAATGGTACATTCACTAACTAAACAAGGAACACAAACAATACATACAAAAAAGCGTGGTACGACATACAACATTTTCAGGTAGAATCATGGAAAAAATAATTGATTTAATAATAAAAACGTTTAGAAAATAAAAACAAATCAGCAAAAGGGATGTGTCTTTTAGAACAATTTCCTTACTCCCTCCCGAAAACAAAAGTAGTGTTGTTATTGTTGCTTTTCTTTACTCCTTACCTGTAAGTTGCCATTGGTAGCCATGGGCGCTGAGAGTGAAGCGACGGGCAATTCAACAAATAATACCTGCTAGTCTATTAAAATTACATTAACGTTGTTTAAAATGCAATTCTGTGGCGATTCCTTCTTTCTTTATTTTGTTTCCTTCTGATACAGCTGGATTATCACAGAAAAAAAGCTCTTCCGTATCAAGATGTCAGATGTCACTTCCGTCTGCTAGCCACACGTGATCAAAGGAATGACGCTGACGTACAGCCTTACATCCCTAACTGCTGTGGCGAGTTGAGGGATTACTCCTGCAGGAACAGCTAAAACTAAACAAAAATAAGACCGACGGAGACTAAATTGGAACCACGAAATTCTTCAGAAAAATCACATTGCCAATCACATGCTTTTTAAGTGTAAAGGATGATCTTCTGGTATTGTTACATTATTTATGATTCAATTACGCTGATTGGATAGGTACTAGCTATGAGGAGATACAGTTTGTGGTTGGGAATATTATACTGTATATGCTGTATCAGGTATTCTTTATATTTGTGGTTTCTGCCAGGGGCATATCGGTTTCTGTTTTTACAGGTTACAGTAACCATCTCCAACTTCTTAAAAGCTCAGGTAAATATAAAAGTGAGGAAAACAATTAAAAGCACCTCCTTTACTGACTCATACATTACAATCTAAATATAGTTTATTGTTATGTTCTCACCTGCACGGTGAGTTGGAGCTTAATTTCCAAAGTCACTGTCAAACTGCTTGCCAACAAGATAGAAAAGGCAGAGGTGATATGGTAAAAGCTGTGGTATAGGTGGCTGTGTGGTCCAGTGGTTAAAGAAACAGGCTTGTAACCATGCAATCCCTGGTTCAAATCTTGGCTCAGTTATTGACTCACTGTGTGACCCTGAGCAAGTCATTTAACCTCCTTGTGCTCTGTCTTTCAGATGGGACATTGTTGTAAGTGACTCTGCAGCTGATGCGTAATTCACAAACCCTAGCCTCTGTAAGTCGCCTCGGATAAAAGTGTCTGCTAAATATTAATAATAAAACAAAATCAGCATCCTAGCATGAAGACAAAAGTACCAATAGAACTTTCTTAGCCAGCAAAGACCATATTGTTAAAAAGGGCTGATGCGTCTGTGCTAGATAGGGCTGCCAACTTTCCATTTTTTTACATCGACATTCTGATAACGACTGTGCATCACCATGCTGTAAAGTGTTTCAGTGTTTCCCCATCCTTGCTGACGGCTCCTTGCCGTGGAGGCCTGGAGGTTGTGCCTCAGGTGGCCCTGTGGCGCTGTAGGGATTGGAATCATCCGGACGCCATCACCTCCCCCTTCCCCGTGCCAGGGCATGGGAGGGGAGCATTGCAGCCACCTGTCGGGATGCCTCTCGTTCTCTATGAGAGCGTTGCAGGATCACCTCTACTGCTGGTCCAAAAGTATGGCCAGGAGAGATAGACGCATCCAGTAAGGCGGACTTGTCTGCATCCGGGACCCTCACCTGAGACAGCCACAGCTGTCTGCGTGCCACCACTAAGCCTGCCTGGCTTCTGCCCAGGGCTTGCCCTTGGAAACCTGATATCTGCAATAAAGTGCCCGAGAATGTGCGTAGCTCTGAAACTAGCGACTCGGGAAGGGTAACAGAGCGCAGCATGCCGTCCAGGTAGGCCATCAAGAGGCCTCCTGTGTTTGCAAGGCCACCTGTGCTTCAGCCGTGTAAGCCTGTATTGGCCGTTAGGGCATACAGGATCCTTGGACAGACCTTCTACTGGGGGGGCTCGCACTAGGGCCGCTATGGTGGAGTCCACTGGAGGGAACTGTGCTAGCCCTATCACCTCTGCACTTTCCATGGAGGCAAGTGCAGCCGCACTCTTGGATACACTGGGCGCTGAGGGCGGGTGTTGCCAGGAGGATTTGACCTCCTCCAGAAAGTCCAGGAACACCAGAAAAGGCTGGGGGGTTGAATTTTGCACTGTTTGGAGACCGCCTTCCAGGGGACCTGGAGGAAGTTGGCGGCTCGTTCCATAAGCGCCTGAACCGAGCTCGCAGGCGCTGGAACCTCAGGCTCTGAGGCAAGCGACCGTTACTTGGGTCAGGTCTGGGTCTTGAGTCTCTCCCCGTAGGAAGGACTCCTCATCCCAGGAAGCCGCTATAGAAAGCGCGTCCTGTTCTTCCTCGCTCATCACCACATCCTGCTCTGAGACCACTGGTGAAGCCGGAGTCTGCTCTGGGGCAGGCACTGGTGGTGTAGCTGGAGCAGGCAGAGGGGGAGCCTGCTGCCTGCTTAAGTGCTTGAGTATTTGGGCCATCTGGCCTTTTAACTCGACAATGTCCCTCGCCTGGTCTGCATTCCTCGATCTCTTTCTACCCCTCGAGGGGGATCTAGAGCGGTTCGGACAAACGGGCTGGAGCCTGCGCGCAAGGTATATTGTGCACTGGGCTCGAGGGCTGGCGGAGGGGGGAGACCTGAGATCCCGAGGCTGAAGACGGCTTTCCCAGGCTAGCCGCAAGGGTCTCGCCTGCGAATTGCACCATTCTATTCTGTAAGGTTTTATCTTTCGATCCGGCGCAAATGGAGCAGGATGTCCTAAATGCCAAGGCAGCAGAAGTGTGTTCTATGCCCAGGCACTTGACACACTGGGTGTGTTTGTCCTGTGGGGGCAGGACGCGCATGGATGAAAATTAGACATTGGGGCTGACAAACGCCGAAGCGTCGAAGCTCTGGAGCGTCGACGAAGCCGAAGCACAGAGGCGTCGAGGCTATAGGCACTGAGGCACCGAAACCCTTGCACCGTCACTGGTGCAATATGTGATTTTTGGGCCGAGGGCGTCGATGCACCGAGGCGTCGAGTCCTGGGGAACCGAGGGTGTCGAAGCACTGCGGTCCCTGGGGCACCGAGGGTGTCGAAGCACTGAGGATCTGGGGTACTGGGGTCAAGGGTGCTGAAAAACATAGATGACACTGCTGTAGGGAGCTGTAGTGCGTCGCAGGTGTCGAGCGCCAAGGCGACGAGTCCACGAGGCACCAAGGGTGTCAAAGCACCGAGGTACTGAGGCTCTGGGGCAGCGTGGCACCGAAGGCGCTGCTGCATAGGGCTCGAAAGGCCTCGAGGCATTGAAGCGCCGAGTCATGTAGCTTCTCGAAGGTACTGGAGCACAAGGCTTAAAAGACCTCAAAGCGTCGAAGCGCTGAGGTGTATAGTCCTCGAGGCACTGAGGGTGTCGAAGCAACAAGGTATCGAGGCTATGGAGCGTCGGGGCACAACGGCACCGATGCGCAGAGCTTATAAGCCTCGAAAGCATCGCAGAGGCGAAGCGTATCGTCCTCAAGCCACCGATGTCAGGAAGCGGTTGAACACCTAGGGCGCTGAGGCACCATGGCGTTTAGGCTTTAGTGTACTGAGGTCACCGAAGCACCGAGGCTCTGAGGCGCCGAGGACCCGAGGGTGTCGTGGCGTCAAGGCCTAGACACTGGCCGCCGAAGCACCGAGCACCAAGTACCGAGGGCAAAGCACCAAGGTACTGGGCTGTGTGTCTATGTCTGGGATGCTTGCAGTCAAACAACCAGGAACAGCATGTAGCTTGCAATGGTGTGGAGCGCAGCCTACAGAGAGTTGCAGTGCAGTCACAACCGGTGCAGCGTGTAGCTTGCAGCGGGGTGGCACAGCCTACAGACCTGGAGAAGAGAGAAAAGAGAGACATAAGAAAAAACACTTGCACGCAATTTTTTAAAAACATTTTTAAACATACTCACCGCTTTATGGGTGAGTGGATCAATGTGCTTATCTACTCAACAATAGGGCCAGATATCGGGCCTAATGGAGGAAGCACAAGGTTGTTATCATTATTTTTTTTTTTAAACTGCGAGACTGTAGTACACACAGACACTCGATGAGTGGGCTTGCCGAGGTCGCCCAGAGCCCTTGAGTCAGAGTGGGGCTGAACTCGCTGGAGACAGGAGAATCAACAGGAGAATGTGTAACGTTCAGTTGTTGGAAAGGGTATGTCTAAATCCACTGTTTGGAAAAAAAATACGAGATTGTTGTATTCAGCGATAATAAGTCCATGTGGCTTTGTACAATGCAAATATTGCAAAATATTACTGGTGTAATATTTGTTGTTGAATGTTAATTTAGCGGTTTGATATGAAATAGGCTTGTCCAAAATGAGTATACGAATTTGCAAGAGCATCTTCTGTGTGGCTGTTTATGGTAACAAAGTTATGAAGAAGCCTGTTGTCTTCTTATAAATCATGCAGTGTTAGATTCCCTTTCAATTCGAAGACGACCACCAAACATTATGTATGGGATATTCCTTCCCTTGAGGTAGGTATTGCTGAGCTCTCTATACCAGAGCTGCCAAAGGCCCCTTCCTGGGATGACACACTCGGTCCCGCCCACCGAGGGTATAAAACTGTCACTCACAGGAAGATCTCCCTCTTTTTCCTTCTCATGACGGTAAGGTAAGACCTCTGTGTTTAGCTGAGTGATAAGAAATAGCCCTCTAGTCGATTTGGGTCAGTTGTATTTCCCTAGCATTCGTGCTGAAAGCTGGCTTGAGCTTTCCTGGAATCAACGACTCTTGAAAAAAGACTGAGGATGCGATGAGGGGGCCCAGGGAGCGGGTGTAGAGAGAGAACAGGAGAGGACCCAAGATTCACTCTTGGGGGACTCCTGTTGAGAGAGGGCGAGGTGTGGCGGTTGCTCCACGCCAGGTTACCTGGTAAGTGCGGTTGGAGAGGTAGGAGGAGAACCAGGCCAGAGCAGTGCCAGAGATTCCCAGGTCAGCGAGAGAGGATAGTAGAACAGAGTGATCGACAGTGTCAAAGGCAGCATAGAGGTCGAGGAGAATTAGGACAGAGGAGAGAGAGGCAGCTCGGGCAGAGTTTAGTGTGTTGGTGACAGACAGGAGGGCGGTTTCAGTGGAGTGAGCAGAGTGGAAGCCAGATTGGAGAGGGTCGAGCAGAGAGTGGTTGGACAGGAAAGCAGAGAGCTGGCGGTGTACTGCCCGCTCAAGGGTTTTGGAGAGGAAGGGTAGGAGGGAGACAGAGCGGTAGCTCTGGAGGGAGGAGGGTCGGGTAGGTTTTTGAGGAGGGAGTGATAGAGGCTTGTTTGAAGGCAGAGGGAAAGAGACCAGAAAGGAGAGAGGTGTTGAGAAGGGAGGAGATGAAGGGAAGTAGAGCAGGAGTAGGAGGTACATGGTGCGTAGTGCTTGGTATGCAGTGTACGCAGTGCTCGGTATTCACAGCGCACGTAGTGCGCAGGTGCTAGTACCCCTACCTTTCTAGTGCAGTTACGCACAGTGCACATGGTACGCGGTTCACGCAGTGTACTGTACCCAGTGCGCAAGGCGTTTGGAACGCTCGAGGCAAGCAGTGTGGTGCACGTTGCGCTCGTTGCGTAAGTACTGCTCTACTAGCGCATAGCTTGTGGTGCTGCACGGTAATACCAGTGCGCACGAAACTCAGCTCAAGCGCTGCCGCGATGTACATAGTACACGGTGCAGGCGTAATTGGTTGTGCACTGGTACCCATACGCTGCATAATATTAGTACCTGTGGGTCAAACGCAGTAAAAAGCAGTGCTTAGTGTTATGCACAAGCCAGGCGTCCTGTCTCAGGACTCCCTGCCTAGCATCCCGAATGCAGTACAGTGTGTTTGGGACGCACAGGTTATTGCGTAAGCACTGCTCAACCTAGCACATAGCTTACGGTGTTGCACAGCACCTGTGAAAACAGGATACTCAGTGCGCACGGGGCTCAGCATACACATTGCACACGGTGTACATAGTGCACGGTGCATACGTAAACTGATTCTACACTAGTGCTCATAGGCTGCACAGTACGCGGTGCACTACATGCCCACGGTACTCGGCGCGCAGTGTTAATACCTTGCTGTAACGCTAGTGAGTGGACACACTTCGTTAACACTTACCAGTGTTCAACGTAGTGTGAGCAGTGCCTCAGTGCTAATGTACAAAGTCAGGCCCATATCGGGGTCCCATCCCTGTACGGCCTGCAACGCCATCATCCCACAGGACGCACAGTGCACGGTAGACAGGTGCTTAGTACATCAGGGCGCATTGGGCCCTCGGGAGCACGAGGTGCCTCGTTGCCCTCTGCCTGTAGACGGTGCTCCACTGCGCTGTAGGCTACGGTCGTGTGACTGCACGTAGTCCAGGCTAGACACCCCTGTCCAGTTACTACGCTGTGTTTACTCTTTTTCTGTGTAATAGCCTACATCGCTTTGCAATTGCAGTCTGCTGAAAGCCTTACAGCGATCGCTGTTTGGTGTTTTCCTTTGCTATTGCAGTTTTTAAAAAAAGACGTGTGATCCTCCATCGGACCCCGGCTCTGCCGTGCCCCGCTGTGGAGTTGACTCTGCTGGACTGCCTCAGCCCACCCTCTCGGTGTGCTTAAAAAATTCAGTTCACACGCGTTGCCGTGGTGTCTGCTTTATTAGCCTCACAGCTTGCTGTTGTGTGCGTATATGTGTGGTTTTATTTCACTGCCTTGCAGTTTTAGGTATAAAAAACGATACAAGCGCGATTCCTCCATCGGGACCCAGCTAAGCTGCGCCCCGCTGTTGAGATGCTTACGTCGGCTTGTGCCAGCCTAAGCATCTCAACGGTGGGCTGGTAAAAACAAAACAAAATCAGTTACAAGCGTTGCCGTGGTAACTATTATTTTTACCGTGGAGTGTGTATATTTTCATTTCTTTACTTGCAGTTTAGAAGTAAAAAAAAAATACAAGCGTGACTTCCACCGGGACCCAGCTCAGCTGGCCCTGCGGTTGAGTGGCTTCTGCCGACTTGTCTTAGCCCGCCTACTCGGTGCGCTATTATAAAGCAGTTACACGCGCTGCCGTGGTGACTGCTATCTTACCCTCACAACCTTGCTGTTGTGTGTGTATATGTGTTTTTCTTTACTGCCTTGCAGTTTTAAAAATAAAATGTAGTATATCCACCGGGACTCAGCTGGCCCCGCTGTTGAGTTGCATATGCAGGATTGCTTCAGTCCGCATACTCGATGGGCTGGAAAAACAAAATAAAATCAGTTACCCGCGATATTTTTACCCACAGCTTGCTGTGGTGTGTTTGCGCATTTGTTTCATTACTGCCCTGCAGTTAGAAATAAATAATAAGCGTGATTCTTCCACGGGAACCCAGCTCTGCTGTGTCCCGCGGTTGAGTTGAATCCGCCGACTTGTTTCAGCCCACCTACTAGATGCGCTCCCATGTGTTTCTCCCATAGCCGAATGGCTGGATATAAGCGTGCATGTTTTCGTATTACCGCCTTTGCAGTTAAAAAGAAATAACAGGTTGCAGCTCCTTGAGCCTGTGCTCCACCCTGGCATACACTATGCGCTGCCATGTTGTGTGACTGAACGTGGTCCAGGTTATTGCCGCTCTGCACAATGGTGCAGCACTGTGCGCTCCCCTGTACTGCTCTCCTGTACTGCTCTCCTGATTGCCTACAGCAGCCACTCGAGTCTGTGTATTCACTCTGGTGTATGCTATGCGCTACCCCGAGTTGTGTTGACTTCCACAGCGGTTAAGACTGAAGCCTCTCAGTTAGCGCCCTCAGTGTTTAGATGCTCCATGCCTCAGTGCTTAGCACCACAGCATGTCAATAACACCCGCACTCGGTGCCCCTGATGCTTCGGTGCACCAGTACTGTATTCTACCTCACAAAGTGTCCTCGGTGCGTCTGCACACATGGTGCCTGAGTGCTTCAATACAAGGCTGAGCTGTACGCGGCGCTGGCAGCCCCTGGCCAGGCAGCAGGCTCAAGCCCTTGCTGTGGCCCTAGCTCAGCCGATAACGCTGGCCCCGGAGCTGACCCCGCCTGCTCCTGTGGTTGCCCCGGATGTTACGGAACCGGATTTCAGCTTTGCTGAGGAGGACCATGATGCGATTATGTCGCAGCCTCATGGGAAGGTGGCTCCTTCCTTCAAAAGCAGCCCCTACCTCCCCGGACCATTATTTGGACCAGCAGTTGAGGAATTACTGCAACAGTGCAAGCCTACCTGTCGGACGACAGAGTAGCTGCCATTTGCAACTGTCTGGCCCTGCTCAACAAGGGTTCACAGTACAATTGGTGTTGTGTTAAAAACTATTGGGTCTGATGGCCTCGGCTTCATCACCCACCCAACTAGGGTTACTCCACAAGCGCCCGATCCAAGTGTGGCTCAGTGCCTTCGGCTGCACCCAAGCGTGACAGACACCATCAGCTGACCATGCTGGGAAGCCCTATGCTGGGAAGCCCTACGCTGGCGTATACAAGTCCAGTATAGTCGAGAGTTGTGAGGTTTACAGATGCTGTCTGAACCGGTGTGTCTTGAGGAGGCACCGGAAGGTGGTCAGGGACTGAGCAGTCCTGATATCCGTGGGTAGGTCGTTCCACCAGTGAGGGGCAAGGGTGGAGAAGGAGCGGGCTCTGGTGGTGGAGGAGTGGAGGGGGTGAGAGGGGGTGTAGGGAGAAATAATAGTAGAGGGAGCAGAAAGGTCGAGACAGCGATAGGCGAGTTTTTGATATGCATATAAAATTTATATAAAATGTTTGTGCATTAATTCGTGTCAACACTGATAATCGGATAATATTATTTATTAGTATGTATCCAAGCAGCCTCACATACCAAGTGTGTAGCTAAGGATGTTACGTCAAACCCACAGGAAGCTGAGTGGAGGCGGGTTATTAATGTTCTTGATCGTCTCATCAAGCTATGGAGGGTGATAGCGAAATTCGACTTACTCTGGCCGGTTCATTTTGGTTTTAGCTGCGTCAAGGACTCGCCCCAATTTCTTGATAAGACTTGAGCTGTGTGTAAAATATGCAAGGCTCAAATCAAGTATCCAGGGAACACAAGCAATCTGAGTTTTCACTTAAAACGACACCATCAGATTGACAGCACACCATCATCATCGCCGTCACCATAGCAGTTACAGACGACAAACGCAAAGGAAAGTATGACCACTCGTTATGCACAACCTACAGTAGAAAACTTTAGTCATTCAAAATTATCTGCAACATCAGTGCAAGCTAAAAATATTACCCAGTCCATTGTGCATTTTATTTGCAAGGATTTGCATCCCTACTGTACTGTGAAAAATGATAAATACTTTGGAGCCAAGATTCACTGTTCCTACCCATCGTTATATTACTGAAACTGCTGTTCCTATTTTATACCAGCATGTTAAACCACAGGTCATGCAAGAGCTTTCTAGGGCAGAGAGGGTAGCGCTCACGTGTGATAGCTGGACCTCAGACAATGAAGATTGCCACAACTGTTATGTGCGAAGAGAAAATCCCCACTGTGTCTATTGTTGCACCGCTCCATGCCCAGCTCCTACAGAACGCACAGAGCTGCGACGATGACTCAACGATTGATAAAGAGATTAAAGCCACTTGCACAAGTCCTAAAGAAGAGGTATCTGAACGTAGGACACACTCTGCATGTTGCTTCAACCTTGATCCTCGCTTCAAATCTTTGCCTTTCCTCTCAGAATCTGAGAACGTAAACATTTATGCAAAAGTGACCACTGAAGCAGCAGAACTGTGGGAGTCTTAGAACCAGGTAGGCTAACGTCACTCAGAGCTTGCATGTAAATATTTTTGTATACAGTAGTTAAAAAGTACTGTACTATGTAACTTAATCTAAAATAAAAAAAAATGCAATACAAATTGTTAAAATATTATACATAGAAAAGTATTAGTAAATATTCAAATTATTTTTTGTTGGTATATTTTATTTTGTATTATTTTACCCACTGAGCTTATTTTAACATGTATTTCATGTCAGTGCATACCTTTTAAAGATTAAAAAAATAACTTTATATATGTATAGTTTTAAAGTTATAATTAAAGTTATATACAGTTTACTGCATTTTTTGGACAAATGCTGCTTCACTCTTTAAATATTATTTGTTTGTTATATGCTGTTGAAGGGCGTGGGTATTCACTGACACAGGAGACAGAAGTTGTAATTGAAACACCACACAGGTGCTCAGTTTTATTTTGTTTAATCTTATGATTTGTACTGATTTCTTTTAGCTCGCAGAGGGCGCTGTTGTCCGTGGTCTGGCTACCAACTATGCTATCCAGAACCTACGGGAATACCACGTCAGGGTACACAGTACAGTTCAGGTGCACTCGCAGGTGCTCAAAAATAATGAAAACGAGAAGGCAAAAAAGAAAAATGGAAAATAAAACACAGTAATCAAAACTACAAAATAAAGGTGCTGCACTTTGCAGCGTGAACTTCCCCAGTCGCCGCTACCCGTACGACTCGGGTCTCCGTCCTACTCTCCGCTGTTCCTCAGCTAGGTTTTTAAAACACACTATCTGCCCAAGGATTCCCCACTCTCTCTCTATCTCTTCAGATTTTTTTGTGGAAGTTTTTCTCCTGTCCATCAGCTGGTCTGGCCGAGCAGCGTAACCGCTTGCTCGTTGTACAGGTCTAAAGGGGCAGATCTGAGGAAACATCAAAGTATTCATTTATAGGATCAGCAATCCCACTAAAACCCGCCTCCCAGCCACTCAGAGAGGGGGAAAGCGCACACACCCTCTTCCCCACCTCTCTGTGTCACTGCCATGACTGGCAGGCAGATCCCACGGGACTGCCACTCTCTTCCTGCAGCATCGTGCATACGTCAGACGGCCAGTCCAGATCTCTCCAAACTTATTAACAAAAAGTAAAGAATAATAAAGTTGCCTGAAGAAAGTAACATTTATAAAAAATGTAGTTAATAGATTGATATTTATGAAATTATTCTGTATTTAATATTTTAATCAAATACATTCTTTAAATAGCTAATGAGTTTGAGCTCCCAATGATTTTGCTGTGTTAGTTTTTTGTTGATTTTAATGTTTGCATTTCAGCAGCAAATGACTGTGTAGCACTGAACCTGATCTCAGCCAGCCTGAAAAAGATCACTTTTGCCAGGCAAGAAGAGTCTGCCCTAGGCTTATCTGTAAACCCACACAAACCTGATAATGCAGATCCTGATGAAGAGTCTGCCCTCGGCTTATCTATAAACCCACACGAACCTGATAATGTAGATCCTGATGAAGAGTCTGCCCTCGGCTTATCTATAAACCCACACAAACCTGATAATGCAGATCCTGATGAAGAGTCTGCCCTCGGCTTATCTATAAACCCACACGAACCTGATAATGTAGATCCTGATGAAGAGCCCTGACCTGCTCCCAGTGCAAGAAAGAACAACAGAATATTCTGTTTCTGCTTCTTGTGCAGATTTGTTTGGAGTCACATTTAGTGTTGAAGTATCTGACAGACCAAAATCTTCTTTTGCAAAAGCAGAGACCGAGGTCATAAAATATAAAGAGGCAGCGTCTTTACCTTTGAATGAAGGCTCACAAGGTGGCATATCCAAGTATTACCTGTGCATCCCAGGGACCAGTGTCCCTGCTGAAAGAGTGTTCTCCACTGCTGGAGATGTGGCAACAGCACAGAGAAATGCATTCAAACCAGAACACGTAGATCACTTAGTGCTCCTCCAGAAAAATCTCAATATATAACAGAATTGTATTTGTTTTAAGAAGAATCTGCGTTTATAGAACTGAATTTTTATTTTTCTATTTTTTTTTTAAATGTCAGGTTCAAAACTTTAAGAAAAACTTTTGTTTTCAAGAACTGCAAAGTTTTATTTAAGTTAAATGTATTATGATTTACAGTATTTGTATTCTTTTTAAAGAAATATATTTTAAAGAAAAAACATCAAACAGCAAAGCAGGCTGCGAAGCTTATTTGACCAGTGTTATTATTGTTAACACTTGCACAAGCAAATGGGACAATAGTTGTGTGATTATCATATATTTTTTATGTTTCTAGCCCCCCATGGTACTATATTCATCTGACTTTGTAGTATACTGTAGTCTAAACCAAGCTACTAAACCAAGCAATGATCTTAGCAGTGTCTGAGGAAGATCATTTCAACCGATACAGTATTTTGATAATGGGTTTGAAGGAAACTAGGAAACTATCAACGGCGCATTGAAGTTTCAATATCTCAATTAAAATCTGCAGCAGGATAGTTTACTCTCTCAAAGTAGTTATGTTTAAGTTATTTACAGTATTCAAACTTTTTTTTTTAGGTAAGTGAATAAATATATTTTTTGTACAAACTCCACGTGTAATAGTCATTAATTGGAAGCTTACGTAACATCAAATAACATACGTTTTTAGCATAAACAAAATTTTAATGTTGTTGCTATACACTATTTTATTTATCTTGTGCCAGAAATAAACCACTCATCTCTGCTCTTAACCAAAAGCCTGTATTGGTAAATATATTTGTATTTTAAGCAATATAACCGATCATTCTCTAATTGTGTTTACCACCAGCTGAAGAAAGTACTTTATTTATTTTACACGATACAATTTTTCTAACAAACTGCTGCACCACGTTGTTTTCAGCAAACTATAGATCTTAATAATAGAATAATTCATACTGTGGTATATATTGTGCAACTTTAGGGTTCTTTTAAAGTATTTTAATGTCTTTAAAAAAAATACATTGAATTGCTATGCCTTTTTTCAGCTTTTTGGTTTAGTAAAATCTGAAATGCGAAAGTTCAAATCATTGTGTGAAAGTGTTTGACAGCGCCTGGATACACAATCATTACACAACAGAAGCACATCGGCTAGTTGTTTTAAAATATTTTATATATATTAAAAAGAGTCAGAGAGGGGCGAGAAGGAGGGTAGATTAGTAGGGGTTGCAGAGGGTGATGGGGAGTGAGTGAGCAGAGGACGAGGTGGGTGGGGAAGGAGGCGAGGTATTGAACAGTTTGGGGATGTCTGTGATTTTGGTGGAGAAGAAGGAGGCAAAGTCATCAGCCAAGATAGAGGAAGATATATATATATATATATATATATATATATATATATATATATATATATATATATATATATATATATATATATATATATATATATATATATATATATATATATATATATATATATATCTGTACAGAAACAAAACTAGGGTTCAAAATTTGACTGCTGGTTCCAGAAATATGTTCAATGAGGACTGCTTGTTTATATCAACTTGAATGGCTTCACAGGGGAACATAATTTGTAATTATAATGTAGAAAATAACAATATAAGACTTTTAGCATTGACGTCAGGGTTATAATAGACCTGTTTTTCTCTCAAGCATATCAACTGCTGATTAAGGAATGCTGTTCAGCAAGGGTGATGATACTTGAATGGTATCTAACATTGGCCTTCCTTAATCAGAGCTAGATAGAAAAGATATTGTTTTTAACCTTGTGTGCGGCTGGGAAAATGATGGATGACATTCAGATGATAAAATACTAATGGTATTGGTGATTCCTATAGGAATTTATTGATGCCACCAAGAAGTTCTACCATGCAGAACTGGAAAATGTTGACTGCAACTGCAACAGAAGAATCCAGACAGAACATCAACTTGTGGACCAGACACAGGGTGAACTCTCCTAACATGGAAGACAATATTTGTAAATACCTGTTTTTACTGTATTAATCACATTGGCAGTATTCCTACAGGGAAAACCCAGAACTTGCTGTCTAAACTATATGTTGACAAAGAGACAACATTGGTCCTGCTGAATGCTATCTATTTCAAAGGAAACTAGGAGAAGAGGTTTGATGAAGAACTTACGATAAAGAACATTTTTAGATTAAGCAATGTCAAGGAAATTTTGATGAGGTTTTGTCATTTAATTTACCTTATAATGTGAGGGACATCTTGCGTCCACTGGTGCTATGTTAAATTGTGCCACACTTCCAAATGTTATTTCAGTTTTAAAGAGCAACTTGAAATACCAGGTTGTATGTATTTGTAACTAATGTATTGTTGGTGTTGTTTACATCCACTAAATGTATGTATTTCTGTTTGTCACATCCTGGTGACTTTTTAAAACTTACTGTAGCCTGAAAATTCTCAGAATCATGTCTACCCTCGAAGTACATCTGGTACATTAAGGTGAATTAACATCCAGCCACATTCTCTAATTAGAGGTCCACAAAACATACTGGAGACAAATCAGAATACCATATTCTTCCAGACTGTGTTAGTCAGGAACTGCCTTGTGTGCCCATTCTCATCATATACGTGTTACACCTCACAAGGTATCTAATCCGAGTCAATAGTTGTGTTTCACTAAGCCTCACGGTAAGCTGACAGGGTCTGCAGTCTTTGATTTTAGGTCCTGTGTGAGGTGGTAAAGACAAAGTCAAATCTTGCAGTTGGAGGGTAAACAGGAAACTAATGATAAATAAAGTAACTGTGTTGTCTTTTTAAATGTTAACAAAGAGAAGGAGAAGTGATGTTTTTTTATTGAACTAACTAAACAATAATTAAATCACAAGCTTTCAAAGTCTCTTCTTCAGGTGAATGTCAGAAAGAGATATTGATGTTTACAAAAATGTTAAAAGAAAGAGATGAAGCCTGTGCAGATGATGTTCCAGAAGGACAAGTTTAAATTCATCTATATCAGGAGGTAGAAATACTCATCATTGAGCTGCCCTACGCTGGCAAAGACCTGAGTATGATCCTCCTCCTCCCTGAGGACATTGAAGATAACATGATCACCCTCCCTGAGGACATTGAAGATGACATGATCACCCTCCCTGAGGACATTGAAGATGACATGATCACTCTCCCTGAGGACATTGAAGATGACATGATCCTCCTCCTCCCTGAGGACACTGAAGATGACATGATCACCCTCCTCCCTGAGGACATTGAAGATGACATGATCCTCCTCCTCCCTGAGGACATTGAAGATGACATGATCCTCCTCCTCCCTGAGGACATTGAAGATGACATGATCCTCCTCCTCCCTGAGGACATTGAAGATGACATGATCCTCCTCCTCCCTGAGGACATTGAAGATGACATGATCCTCCTCCTCCTGAGGACACTGAAGATGACATGATCACTCCTCCTCCCTGAGGGACATTGAAGATGACATGATCCTCCTCCTCCCTGAGGACATTGAAGATGACATGATCCTCCTCCTCCCTGAGGACATTGAAGATGACATGATCCTCCTCCTCCCTGAGGACATTGAAGATGACATGATCCTCCTCCTCCTGAGGACACTGAAGATGACATGATCACTCCTCCTCCTGAGGACATTGAAGATGACATGATCCTCCTCCTCCTGAGGACATTGAAGATGACATGATCCTCCTCCTCCCTGAGGACATTGAAGATGACATGATCCTCCTCCTCCCTGAGGACATTGAAGATGACATGATCCTCCTCCTCCCTGAGGACATTGAAGATGACATGATCCTCCTCCTCCCTGAGGACATTGAAGATGACATGATCCTCCTCCTCCCTGAGGACATTGAAGATGACATGATCCTCCTCCTCCCTGAGGACATTGAAGATGACATGATCCTCCTCCTCCCTGAAGACATTGAAGATGACATGATCACCCTCCCTGAGGACATTGAAGATAACATGATCACCCTCCCTGAAGACATTGAAGATGAAATGATCACCCTCCCTGAGGACATTGAAGATAACATGATCACCCTCCTCCCTGAGGACATTGAAGATGACATGATTCTCCTCCCTGAGGACATTGAAGATGACATGATTCTCCTCCCTGAGGACATTGAAGATGACATGGTCATGCTCCCTGAGGACATTGAAGATGACATGATCACCCTCCCTGAGGACATTGAAGATGACATGATCCTCCTCCTCCCTGAGGTCATTGAAGATGACATGGTCACGCTCCCTGAGGACATTGAAGATGACATGATCACCATCCCTGAGGACATTGAAGATGACATGATCACCATCCCTGAGGACATTGAAGATGACACCACTGGACTGGAGCAGGTAAGCCCACTGAGAAATAAACTGCATGCTTCAGTACATCCATTTTATAATAGTAAATAGCTTCAAATGATATTGTAACTGTTGCTTTACATTTCTGTTGCTTTCTATCATGGGTGCAATCATCCAAAGTGCTTCCCAGTTCTGTACCTCTTATACTGATTTATTATTATTTTCTTTATATCTGCCTTTACCCGTGCTGGCTTTGAGATTATCTGTACAGTAGATCCTTACTGCCAGTTTTAATAGCCTCCTCATTCCATTCAAATCACTCAGAATTATTGCAAAAGTAAAAAAAATGTAAACAATCCATTTTAAAACAATCAATGAAAATGACATTTGAAGCTACTTTTAAATATGAAAAGTGTGATTTAGAATCTAAAAAGAATAATATATTATGTTCAATTTAAAAATGCCATTTGACATGTTTTCACTCCAGGGCAAAGTTCAAACCATTGCTTTTATAAAAGGAAAAATGAATAATGTTACAAAACAGGTACTTAAAAGTGTAGTGCCCCATTTGGTTTTGTAACTTGTTACCTCACAAGCTCATGTTTAAAATATTAGCTATTAGTATACTGTACTAAAACAGAAATACATTTTTTTAAAAAATCTGCTTTTTCACCCCTTGCTTTTCTGATCTAAAACATACAGCATTCATACCCCCTGCTACTGCAGGAAGTAGCATGAGGATGGCAATTTAGAACAGAGGGAGGAAACGTGTATGCCTATGGTGGTGTAAACACTGGTAAGCCAGGTCTGGATTTTAATGAAATAGGTGTATGGAAGTGTGGAAGGATGGGGGAAAATCACTGACACAGGAGACAGAAAACTGGGTTTCTAAACACCACTCGGGTGCACGATTTATTTACGGCCACAAGGTGGCACTGTGATACCGTTGCTACCAACGATGGTAAAGGTATTTCACCGCTCACCTATAGCGCACACGCAGGTGCATTAAATAATAGACAAAACAGAAGGCACAAAGAAAAACAAAAATAAACACTGTTAACCGAAATCTACAAAATAAAGGTGCTGCACTTTGCAGCTGATTCCCCAACCGTTGCTACCCGCACGGCCCGGGACTCCGTCCTACACTCACCAGCTGTCTCATTCATCTAAAAAGGGCAGACCTGAGGGAACAACAAAGTATCCGTTTATAGGCCGAGCAATCCCCATGAGCCCGCCCCCCAGCCACTCAGAGAGAGGGAAAGCCCACACACCCTCTTCCCCGACCTCTCTGTGGAAGGAACAGGAAATGTTCTCTTCCATGGCAAATTCTGCTCCCCTTAAATGCGCATATTTACCTTTTTATTTAGTTTTTTGCCTTTCACTTAATTATTTGCATTCAGCTTCCGGTATTACTCCAGTATTGAGAGTTGAAATTGCTAGAACTGAGATTTGTATGATATATCAATTGATGTTATCTTGTATATATTTGGCTTAAATAGTGGCCACAGAACTAAAGGAATGAAATGCAATTCAGTGGAAAGTGGACAGATGTTAAAGGTCTTACTGTAGCTTCAAATTACATTTTCAGAGCTGTCCTCTTGCCTTCTGCCTGCTAAAGCAGCTTTTTATGTACAAAAGAAGATTTGCATCAGAATGATTTTTGTGAAACTACCACAGATGCTTGTTAAAGAGAACTACAATTCTAAACGGGTCATTGAATATCAAACTGCATTGCATGCATGTGACAGAGTGGTTGCAGTGCACAGGTGTGGTGATGTCACAGGCCAGGAAGCAGTACGGACACACAGGCAAATGCAGGGCTTAAACTGCCATAGCAGTGTATTTATTATAGAATAATCAAATTAAACAAAACAAAACAGATTCTTAAACACAAAATGAGAAGGAACGTGGGCCAAACAAAACCAAGATATAAATAAACTGTACAAGCGAACACCTTCAGCAATACTGACAGACCTGTAGCAATCGTCTCTTAGCTTTCTTTCTCTCTCCTCCAACCCCTCTCCACAGGTGAGTCTGAGCTCTCTTATATTATGTGGCTGGAGCCCTAATTAACCACTAATTAAACCATTACCTCATTAAGGCTCTAGCCACATTCCCACGTATTTCGTCAGGGAGAAATTAATCTAATATGCCCCCTTTTGTGCGCAGCACACCTGGCCACTACGGCCACCTCCCTCCTTAGTCCCCAAAGTCCCGGTTCACAGTCCCGGCCCAGGAACAGGGGGAGTAGTGGGTCAAAGGTGGCAGCCATGGTGGGAGGTCCTCCTCCCACCCCAACAGCTGTAGCGCCCAGGCTGACCGCACACAGGCCGGCTCCTCTGGCCAAGGTAATCCCGGCAGCCGAACGGTCAATATGAACAACTAAAGATTTTTAACTGGGTAGGAAAGGTTAGCCCTGGATATGGTGGAACATTTTTTTAAAACTCCGGTGGTAGTAATCCCAAACTGTTCACTTCTAGTATAAACAAAAGAAAAAAAAGAAAAAAAGTGAGACAGTAAATTATTGTGAATGATGGACCACTAGAGGTCAGTACAATCTTTTCCTGTTGAACTCTCTTATATACAAAGCCCTTCAGTGTTTATAAAACAGCACAGATGGAGAAGTTAATTTGCTTCAGTCTTCTACAAATGGTAATATATGTCTTGGTGTAAAGTTGGTGTAAAGTTAACAGACAGCCTTGTATTGCATTAAAATGTAACATCATGTATTTTCTCATTATAAATATCAGAAATCTATCACAGAGTAGTATTTGCCAATTTAGTAATTTATCATCAGTAGTCCGTCGTGTATGAGACTGCTCTAGTGCCACAGTAAGGGCAGATATTATAAAAAGGAAGGGGTTTGGCAATTGCCTGCAAGTAGCCTTTCTAATTGGTGCAACAGATTGACACTGGGGTGGGATTTAGTATCGGTCGATCTGGCGTTTCATTAGTGCACTGTGTGTGTTTATGCCTGTAGAAGGCGTGGTAGGGTATCAGTTCCACCGCAGGGTTAAATAACGTTATGGCTTGGATAAATTAAGTGCTGTGATTGGCTGAACAAGATCACATGACTGTGCGGTAAGACAATTTCTACTATTATTACGGCTATGACATCATAGACCAATTTACTTACCTAATCTATTAATATTACTAAGCCTTAATAGTAACAATTATCTAAACTGTGTTCCTGCAGGTAAAAATGTCAACATACAACTGAAACACTGAATCACTCAATAATCTGTTTTCTTTTCATCTCCGTCACTAAGAATTACAGAAAAATTGGCAAATATACTGTGGTATTTATTTAGTCAGAGAACAGAAGGAAAACTCTGAGGCAAGCAGTAGCAGTAACAGTATAGAAAAGCCATCTGAGAAATCGAAGAAGGCTGTGTGGTCCAGTGGTTAAAGAAATGGGCTAGTAACCAGGAGGTCCCCGGTTCAAATCCAACCTCAGCCACTGACTCATTGTGTGACCCTGAGCAAGTCACTTAACCTCCTTGTGCTCCGTCTTTCGGGTGAGACGTAGTTGTAAGTGACTTTGTAGCTGATGCATAGTTCACACACCCTAGTCTCTGTAAGTCGCCTTGGATAAAGACGTCTACTAAATAAACAAATAATAATAATAAAATCACCACGCAAGTCTCACTCAGCATGTAATATGTGTAAGGTATAAACCACGACGGGCCGTGCGGTTCCATGATATATACCACGCCTTGCTGACACAACCGTTGGGCTTTTAAACAAGGTCGGGTTCGGCATAGAATTCTATTGTGCTCGCCGCGGACGGGAAGGACTGCGCAAACTGACACAGAAGTCGTTTAGTCCACATATGGTTTACAATCTAGGGAAATGATGCCGGTTACTAGCCATCGGTGTGAAAACAGCCTATTATGGGTCAGCTTCTCTTGAAGACCACAAAGACTGACTAGGATAATTTCCTATAACAAAAAACACACTTGGAAGCCACTCCCTTTGGCTGTTCCATGAATCCTCCCTCAGATGTGGGAAATCAGTCTGCTTTCTTTTCCCAAATGCCATTTAATCTCGATACTGTTACTATATATGGCAATGTTCAATGTAAGGTTTATGGCAAATTAAAAAAAGTACAAAATATATTGTAGTGTTCCGGGGTAAACAAAAGGGAGGCAGACGACCGCAGCAAGATCTCTCATTCATGTTTTATTGAGCAGGTCAGCACACCACAACACAGCCCACAGCAGCGTGCAAGGTGCCTCTTTATAACCCCAAACCCTGTGAAAACATGTAACACTTAGCCATAACAAGACACGTTATTGGCAGTGTTAGACTCCTACAGAAAATAGTGAGTGGACTCTATAGGTTTAACCAACGTTGAGCAATGGTGCACATTTTCCTACCCGCAAGGGGTTTTGCGACCCCAGGCCCCAGTGGGGTCAGGGGCAAAGCCTCTGGGGAACTTTTCACATTCACAGTGCCAGTGAAGTCAATTTTACACCTAAAAAGATGAAGACATTGATCTATTGATATTATTTGGGGAGCCAGGTCCATGAAAAATCATACTGTTAGTTGGATGGGAAAATTTTTATTTGCATTTAAATAATGATATTATGTACCCACCACATGAAACCACCACATTTGGGAAAATAATCTGAATATTCACATCTCCTGGTCCCCCAAGAAGTTGTTTAAACATTTAAAGTAAATTGTATTTTGCATAAACTAAATGTCTGGTATAATGTTTACATTTTTTTAGGATTAGACAAGAATTTAAAACTGGAGAACAAAGACATTTTGTCCACAAAATAGAAAGCATGGCATCAACACACTGCAGGACATCTCAGGATGGCACACTGTTATCCTTTGACATGCACAGTCAAGCACAATACAATAGCAAAGGCACTCAGTTCTTTCAAGTCTTCAAAATGACCACAATATAGCCTACACACTAATAACAATAAATTGAATTAATATTATTGCTACATGCCAAGCCTGATAGAATCTTCTCCAGAATTTTAAATATTCTAATATCTAAAAACAAAATATTTAAAACACAAAATAAAACATGACTTTAAAGAGGGTCAGAGCAGGATAGTTTTATTTAGCAGACGCCTTTATCCAAGGCAACTTACAGAGACTGGGGTGTGTGAATTATGCATCAGCTGCAGAGTCACTTATAATTACGTCCCACCCGAAAGACGGAACACAAGGAGGTTGAATGATTTGCTCAGGGTCACACAATGAGTCAGTGGCTGAAGTGGGATTTGAACCAGGAACCTCCTAGTTACAAGCCGTTTTCTTTAACCACTGGACCACACAGTTGGAAACATGTTAATACTATCACAATGTCTTCATGTAAATTAATTGGTTTTTAACTAAAAAAAAATCGAGGGGGTTCGGCCTTAAAATTCGATGTTTTAATCATTCGTTTTAAATAATACTGGCTTAAAACGTAAAAAGAGCAAAATGTGTACAAAGGTTAAAAACAAACAAAATCACCCGTCTCAACAGCACTCATTACAATACCTAATGCCTTTCTAAACATAATAAAACATCACAAATGTTGGGGTGACGTGAAGGCCAGCCAGCTTTCTCGTATCTTGCTTCTCAACAAAGAGATTTTAACACTGATTCAATCACAATCTGCTGCCGCGCTGAAGAGCAGACTGCACTTCTGCCTTACCTGAATCTTAAAGGTGCACAAGACATCTACCATTAAGTTATATTATATGTATTAGTCTAACATTAAACCTAATATGTTGAAGGTTTATGCGCTGCTCAAGTGATATTCTAAATGTTTTTATTTTATAGAAACCGAAAGTTAACTGTAGAATACTGTATTTGAGTGTTGGTTCTTTTTAATTTCCGAAAATAAACGCTTTTAGCAAATCATAATAAAAATTTAAAAAACCCCTAGAAGTACATAAAAATCAAAAAATAACTTACTATCAAGCACCAAAAAAAAAATAAAATAAAATAAAATAAATAAACCTGGAGCCTACCAAAATATATTGCGAATTATACCTATAAACAATAAAGCACAAAACCACCGGTTATGCATAACATTTAAAAAATAATAATAAAAAAAAATCGGACAAAATAAGTCAGAAAAAATCAATACTTGCATGCAATAAAATAAAATGAAATGCTTTATATTATATCCTCTAGTAAAACAGATGTGCAGTGTCTTTGTATTATGCGCTTTCACAATTATTTTCAGCACATCGAGAGATCTTGCTCCGGGAGGCAGTGCCTGTTTGGAGCAAATGCTATTTATCATCAAATCTGTTTGGACAGTGTTTGTCATTTTTGGAAGGGAAAAAACAAGATCAGCTGTTATACTAATTTTCACTTAGTTTATTTTATAAATGTTGAACTGAATTAACACATGTTATTATTATGTGACAACATTCTTTAAAAAAATTGAAAACGCCCTCTACCAGTTGTCACGTCGATTTCAGTTCCTGCATACATAGCATACATAAACACGCGGATTTTGTGCAGTATAGGTTATTATAAGCATATACTTTGTATTTCAATTGTTGTCGAAGAAGTAAAGAAACAATGGCCTAACCTGGAGACACATATCAGAGAAAAAAGCGTGACAGGGCAACCAAGAGCGGTCAGGGCTTAACAGTCACAAAAGAGGGGCAGTACATGAAAGTGATGGGAAGTATTTTCGGTAGCTCATTGCTAGCTTCCCAACTTTTAGATATAGATTTATTACAGGAGGGAGTGTTTGAAAAATTAAACATTGTTCATATGGTTCCTGATGCTATGACAACCGTGTTGTGTAATATCATGTTTTTTTTAATGTATTGCGTAACAACATTATTGTAGTCTAGTAGATAATAATTAGCAAACGTTTTCCATCAGCGTTTGCTGATCATTAAGTTTATACTACATTTAACATTTTTTTGTGTTCAAAGTTATGTGAGAATTAACAGAATTGTATGTATTTTTGTTTTATTAAAATACTGAAACTAGGTATATTTACTGCAAAGCCTCCACTGCACACCAGCACTCTGAAGTACGATATTAACGCATCTAGTGCGCAATGGATTGACAGACGACTTTTTCGGATGATGGGTTCTAAATGACGGAACGGATCCAGTGTGCAATGGCCTTTAACCTCGTCCAACAGAAAGGAAACGTACACCAGTACGGCTGTAGTTTTATTTTAAAGGAGATTTAACGTTGTTAATTCGATTGCTAAGTCACAAAGTACTACAAGGTGGCAGAAATGAGTTGTCTGCCATTTAGAGTGATCAGATAGTAAGAGTGAAAAACCGGGACACTCAGTTGGTGAGGGGAGGAAAGAAACCTCGTGAACTACTGCAAAACGCAAGCGACGCAAACTACGTATCTTTCTACTGTGGATAGGCTGTTTTTATTCCTTCGCCTTCCTGTGTGCATTGCACTTATGAAACAACAAAAACGTAGAGAAATGTAATTACAGGATTTTTCTCATGTACCCCAGTTTGAAAACCACTGCTCTAAATTGTCTGTCTTGTTATGTTAGTGCTCTGTCTACTCTCTCGCCCCTCTCCATCCCTGCTTCAAAACCGTGCCCAATCACAGCAGGTGTAGCCCCTCAGGTTGTATCCAATCACAGCAGTCTCTCAGTCGAAACTGCATCCTCGTCAGTCCCCCTGCTTCATTGGGGCTTGTCTCTTCAGGAATACGGGTAGGAAAAAAGATTACGTATAAATGTAAAGGAAGGATAAATATTCTTAGTATTTCAGGGACGAGTTGGGGAGCAAATAAAACTAGTGTGATGATGCTATACAGAGGGTTAATTAGGTGTGTGTAATAGATTATGGAAGTCAGATTCGAGTGGGAAATTGTAAAAGTAAGATGGAAAAATTGGATAAATTTGCAAGCTACAGCAATAAGGGTGTGTATACATCTTATTCACGCCAGACTCAAAACGAGGCTTGGAGTGCAGCTGCTAGCTTCCGGTCGCTGATGTCTCCAACTGCAGTGGAGAGAAGTTATCGCGTTGCACTGTTGCGTTCCATTTTGTGGTTCTGATTAAGAAATAACCCATTGCACATTGCCCTTTTTAGATGTTAAAACTCCAAATTATGTACATGTATTATATATATATATATATATATATATATATATATATATATATATATATATATATATATATATATATATATATATATATATATATTCTGAAGAGAAATCTCAACTTTCATTTCTGTGAATGTACATATTCTTCATTACAGTCGCAAATTTGATTACATTTCCAATCAGTCCTAATCAATAGATAAGATGCAGAAGCTTGAGATTATGCATGGATACTAAAGGGAATGTGTCTTGTTTGTATTAAAAAAAAAACGTATATGACACACTGAGTGTATTAAAAGAGTCTTTATTAAGCACAACTGAACAAAATTACAAATCCGTTTAGTAACGTGAGTTAACAAAAAAAATATGCTTGTTACACAATACTTGGTCAGAAAGGAGATCCTTAACGTTACATTAACTCCAAATAAACTGTACAGGAATAACAGAAAGAGGGACGTTTGATTCTTGTTTTTAAAATGTCTTTACTTACCTTCTTATTATTATACTTACACTTGTTCTACACACAAAACATTGAATGTGCTAATGGAACAGCGGATTAGTATACAACTGAACAGAATCTTAATGGGTCAATTGTAACGAACTGAAAGCAGCGTACTAACTGGGGATGATCCCGTGGTTAGTACGCAGCTCCGTACTAAACTAGTATGCAAGTTAAATACTAATTGAAACAAACTTGGCGGCTGAAGTTAGTCCCCAGCTGCGTACTAAAAAAGGTCTCAGTTGCAACAAACCCAAAATAACTGCTGCTGCCCTCTAGAGGATACTAAGTATGGGACTAACTTAGTATAACTCTTGCTATGGACTAAGAATTTTAGTATCGTACTAAGTGCAATACCGGAAGACATGTGAAAGTCCCAGAATCTACTGGCACTTTATTTTTGCTGAAATAATAATGTGTGCATATAAAATACACACACACACACACACACACACACACACACACACACACACACATATATATATATGTTGTCACTATATTTGAAGCACCTGCTGTCTGTACGGATATTGTAATAGTAAAATAAAATTACATTACGACTACAATACTGTTAACAACCATAATGAAGGAAGGTGTCGGCAGCATTACAGTCATGCATGTAGAGCCTGTAGTATGCGATAGTAGGTTTCACATTTGAGAGACGTATTTTTTTGGGGAGGGGGCAGCAAGTCTTTTCATTCCCTTTAATTTGAGGGGACTCGACATGGTTCTTAGGGGCAAGCAGGGATATTGATTATCTATGATACTTCATCGGAATACCACCCCTTCCCTGTTTTGTACTTTTTGTAGTCCAATGAAAACGGTGTCAAAACAGCCTGTGTGTGTTGAGTGTCAAAAACCAGCTTTGCTAGTTTAACGCTGATGTACAGGTAAGTAAGCTGGGCTGAGTTGAGTGGGGGACGGAAGGGGGTGATGCTGGGACGCCAGAATCACCGTCGAGCCCTCTTGAGGTGTCGTGGGCTAGTCGACGAAACACCGAGGATGGAAGGTGCCCACTTGAAGACCCCAGAGATGTACCCTACTTAGCTCAATCCAGACGGTTGTCATGCTGATGCACTGGGGAGATCACACTATGGTTGATCCCCGGAGCCAGCATCGCAGCCGTTGTGTGTGCTGATGTGCTAGGGAGGCAATAAGCTGATCCCTGGAGCCAGCATTACACTTCAGCCATCAACACCAGACAGAAGGATATCTACATCATCATATGGAAGGATGCGCAAATGGATGGAGACACATATGGATCACATTAGTTTACTGTGAAGCTACGTCTTAGTTGGTGCTTATCTTGGCGAGAGCCAAGTTCAAATCAGCATGAAGTTTTAACATCTACTCTCATGTAATGGAAATCATGAAGATCTGGATATGTCCAGTGACTGCTGTGAATAGTGCAGCTGGCAACAAGGGAAAGACCTCGTGACAGCCTGGAGAGACAGCTGACTGGAGGAAAGAGACCCCATTGGGGCTGGCAAGGGTTAGCTACCCTTGTCGGCAGTATCCAGCTCTGTGTTTACAGGATGCTGGAGACACACGCCCAAGGCTTTTAAGAAATTAAAGAGAAAAATACCCCTAGAGTCTGCGAGAGCGGGGGCGGAAGATGACTCAACGTTGGACAACACGGTTAAGGACTTAGGAACGGAAACGGATATGAGTATGGAGAGTACTTCACAAAAGACTAGTTCAAGATCTGCAGTTAGCAAAGACATGGAACTCCAGGTTTGTGTCTGCGGCTGGAGCAAGGCGACAACGGTCAGGGGTTTGAAGATTCATCAAGGGAGAATGAAATGCTTGAGGGAGAAGGGACAAGGGCCTTGCATTGATCAGTACTTCTTACGAAGTCAGTCAAGTCAGTCGAATGAAATCCAGCGACAGGAAGCAAACCACAGTTCGCAGGATATCAGCACACCTGTCATAGATGTGAGGAGGACTTGCATGGACACAGTCAGTGATGAACCCAATGATCCTTGTGAACCCGGTCAGACAAACCAGCGTAAGAGAGAAAAGAACCTCAATGGGCACAAGCCTGGAGTTAAATGGCCAAGAGCTTGTGAGAAAACTGCATGGGACACAGTAAACACAGAACTCTGCTTTGCATTGGAAAGGTTAAGTGGAACAGTTGAAAAGAAACTGGATAAATTTGGGGACATCATCTACGATATGGAAGCGAGAGGTTTGGAGTTGAAAAAGGAAGGAAAAAGTACAAACTTCCTGGAAAGTCTAGGCGGCAGCAGGAGATTGAACGCTTAGTTAGAGAAAGGAGACAGCTGAGGAAGCAATGGAGAAGAGTAGAAGAAACTCAGAAGGAGGGACTCAATCTCTTACAAAGGGTCATAAAGATAAGCTTGCAACATTGCGCAGAGCTGAGCGCCTACGGAAACGCTACAAAAAGAAGGAGCGTCGAGAACTAACTTTATAAAGACCCATTCAAATTTGTAAAGAAGTTATTCACCAGTGAGAAGAATGGCACACTAAAAGCATCTAAGTTTGAGCTGGAGAGATATTTGGAGGAAACACATACAGATTCAAAAAGGCAGGAGCCTATGTCAATTCCTTCAGACATCCCACCTATCAATCCACCAGAATACCAAATGGAGGACTGTGCACCAAAGTGGAAAGAAGTAGAGCAAGCTGTGAAAAAAGCAAGGGCTTCATCATCTCCAGGGCCTAATGGAGTTCCGTACAGAGTGTACAAGAGTGCTTCAGGAGTTCTATGAATCCTGTGGAAATTGATGAAAGTAGCATGGGAAAAACAGGTTGTACCAAGAGCATGGCGCCGAGCAAGTGGAGTCTTTATACCTAAAGAAAAAGATTCTACAAGCATCAGTCAGTTTCGCCCTATTTCCCTATTAAACGTAGAAGGCAAGATTTTCTTCAGCATTATTGCTCAGAGATTGTCAACTTACCTATTAAAGAACTGCTTCATTGACACTTCAATACAAAAAGCGGGCATTCCAGGTTTCCCAGGATGCTTAGAACACATCAATGTGATCTGGCAACAAATTCAATCAGCTAAAAAGGAGAGGAAGGAGCTCCATGTGACATTCCTGGATTTGGCTAATGCATATGGTTCAGTGCCACATGAACTTCTTTGGGCAGTATTTGATTTTTTCAGTGTACCGATGACAATAACAAATCTAGTGAAAGCCTACTTTGAAGATTTGCAATTTAGTTTTTCAACTTCAGAATTCAGCACTACATGGCAATGCCTAGAAGTTGGAATAATGGCAGGATGCACCATTTCTCCACTGGCTTTTACCATGGCAATGGAAGTAATCATTAGGGCATCAAAATGGGTAGTGGGTGGAGAGTGCTTGGCTTCTGGAATGCAACTGCCACCAATTCGAGCATCCATGGATGACATGACAACCATGACTACAACAGTAGCCTGCACTAATCGGTTATTGGGCAAATTAACCAATAACATTGAATGGGCACGAATGCAATTTAAGCCCACTAAATCAAGGAGCATCTCTATAATTAAAGGTAAAGTAGTAGATAAAACGTTCTTCATTAATGGTGAGGCAATACCAACAGTGTCTGAGAAGCCAGTGAAGAGCCTTGGGAGATGGGACGACGGGGATCTAAAGGACACAGTTCGTGTGGTAGAAGTTAGACAACAAGCTGTGGAAGGGTTGAAGAGCATAGACAGCAGCGCTTTACAAGGCAAACTAAAACTCTGGTGCTTTCAGTTTGGCCTACTGCCAAGGTTGCTGTGGCCACTGACTGTGTACGAGGTTTCTTTGACAACAGTAGAGAAGCTGGAAGCTTTAATCAGTTCACATATCAGGAAATGGTTGGGAGTTCCACGCTGCCTCAGCAGAGTGGGACTTTATGGTAAAGGAATACTGCAGCTACCTGTCTCCGCTCTAACCGAGGAGTTTAAGTGCGCCAAGGTCCGACTGGAAATGACATTAGTAGAGTCATGCGACAAATGCGTAAGGGAGGCAGCACCTGTGTTGAAAACTGGAAGAAAGTGGGTGGCAAAGAAAGCTGTGGAGGATGCAAAGACTGCCCTTCGAATTGGTGATATCATGGGGCAAGTTCAGCATGGAAGAGGGGGTCTTGGTCTCAGTTCAGCTCCTCCTACATGGCACAAGGCAGCCCCAGCTCAACGGAGGAAGCTGGTAGTCAACGAGGTGCAAAAGTAGGAGGAGAGGATGAGGTGTATAAAGGCCATTTCCCAGGCCAAGCAGGGAGAATGGATGAGATGGGAGAGTGTGGAACAACGCAAGATTGGCTGGCAAGACCTATGGTCAATGGAACAGAGCAGGATCAGTTTCCTTATAAGGTCAACATATGATGTTCTCCCATCACCACAGAACCTAAACCTCTGGGTAGGAGAGGATCCCTCATGTCCTTTGTGTTCATCACCTGCAACATTAAGGCACATTTTGACAGGATGTAAGGTGGCTCTTAGCCAAGGACGGTTTACTTGGCGCCATGACCAGGTGCTGCGATGTTTGGCCTTAGCATTGGAAGACAAGCGTAACATGACCAATAAGTTGCCACCTGTTCCATCAAAACATTACACACAAAAGACAACATTCCTCCGTCCAGGAGAGCAACCACCAAGAAAAGGTGTTAAAACTAATCCTCGCCCAGGACAACTGGAAGCTGCTAGAGACTGGAAAATGCTGGCAGATGTTGGTCAACGGCTTATTTTTCCACCTGAGATTGCCACCACTAACCTTCGACCAGATATTGTCTTGTGGTCTGGATCAGCACGCCTTGTTCAGCTGGTAGAGTTAACAGCGCCATGGGAGGATGCTGTAGATGAGGCGTATGAGAGGAAGAAACTGTGGTATGCTCAACTAGCCACTGAAGCGGAACAGCGAGGATGGAGAGTCTGGGTTTACCCAGTGGAAGTGGGTTGTCGAGGATTTGTGGCACACTCTACAACCCGGTTTCTCAGAGACGTCGGATTCAGTGGCCAAGAACTGCGTCGTCAGTGAAGAAACTTATCTGAAGCAGCAGAGAGGAGCAGCAACAGGCTGTGGTTGCGACGGAAAGATTCTGGCGGGGGATCTCAAGCACAATAGAATGAAAGAAAGGCTGATGTACAGGTAAGTAAGCTGGGCTGAGTTGAGTGGGGGACGGAGGGGGGTGATGCTGGGACGCCAGAATCACTGTCGAGGCATCATGAGGTGTCGTGGGCTAGTCGACGAAACACCGAGGATGGAAGGTGCCCACTTGAAGACCCCAGAGATGTACCCTACTTAGCTCAATCCAGACGGTTGTCATGCTGATGCGCTGGGGAGACCGCACTATGGCTGATCCCTGGAGCCAGCATTACACTTCAGCCATCAACACCAGACAGAAGGATATCTACATCATCATATGGAAGGATGCGCAAATGGATGGAGACACATATGGATCACATTAGTTTACTGTGAAGCTACGTCTTAGTTGGTGCTTATCTTGGCGAGAGCCAAGTTCAAATCAGAATGAAGTTGTAACATCTACTCTCATGTAATGGAAATCATGGCATTGCACTTGGTTGAGTATTTTATAGGCAGTCCGTGTGCCCTGATATGGAGTATTTTACCATGCATATATAGCTTAAATAAAAAATATATATATTACATGCACACATATAAATATATGTTAGAGACAAATAAATATTTATGTATAAATTTCGGCCTATTTGTAACATTGTAAAAATGATTATTAGCTCATAATATCGTAAAATACATTTCTGTTACAAATATTTCAAATGTTCTGATTCAGAGCCATTCCGCTTGCGTCGTGTCTGGCTCCCTGTAAAAAGGATGAAGCAGTTCTGATAATGAATGAAAGAATGATTTAGAGCCCCCTTCAGTTCCTGTTTGGTAACAACAACAATGCTTGATCCTTAGTACCGTTCTAAAGCTGGGGATCAGCTAGTCTCCAACTTTGTTCGCTTGTTTTTTCGATGCAATTGGTACTAACTTAGTACGCAGCTGGGGATGATCCCGTGATAGTACCCTACTAGCTAGTACACATCTTAGTACGCAGCTCCGTACTAACTCTGCAAGTTCGTTGCAATTGACCCAATAATGGGATTAATAACATAACAGAACTAAGCTTGGAGAGATAAACCAAGCCTAAGTTTTCGGATATGGTGTTACCTGAACCCTGTAAACTGACTCATTCTTTTTCATGAACACCTTAGCCCTAACGCTACATCCATTCTCCTGCCTCTTAACTGTATTTAGAAAACAATTAACACATGCTTATACCAAACTGTGGCGGAGTGTCCCGCCCCTATTTATTATTATTTGTGTTTTGTTTGCGGCGCAGTTAAAAGCGCCACGTCTTTTGTTATTTATAATTTAAAAACCCTGTGAGGATGCATGACTGATCAGCTACTGATTATTTAACTAGCTGACAGTCATGCATCCTTACCAAACGCGTGCAGACTGTGGCCGAGGGGTAATAAGATAATTAACAGCTAGTTAACCCCTCGGCCAGAGTATAAGAACCTGCAGCTGTCCGTACTGGGTTGTTGAGTGTTGGAGTGTAGAGAGTACGGGAGAGCGGAGAGAGAGCGCGTAGAATACAACAAAACAATTGCTAAAACGTGCTGGTTTAGCCAGCACGCCACTTACTTGTTTGTCTGTTTATTCATTTGGCCCTCGTGCCCTTTGTTTTGTGTTTTGTTTAAATCTTTTGTTTCTGTTTATTTACTTAATAAATTACGCTGAATGCAGTTGCATTCAGCTTCACCCGCCCATCCACTGTTTTGGTTTCAGTTACTTCCTGGTCCGTGACGTCATCACACCTCACCACTGCGAGCCAGACTGTCACACAAACCAATAAACAAAACGTGAAACAATACAGAGGCTTAATATCAACATCAATATTAATTAAAGTAAATGTTCTCTAACTAAAACTGCAAGATCTAAACATATTTTACGAATCTAGTTTAGGCTAGCAGGCTTATTAACTTTCCGATCACAAATACGCTTGCACATTTACCTTCTACTCCATGAATATAACCCTCAATCCAACTGCTGTACCCTTTCTGCTGTATGTTTTTTGGAATCTTCGCATTATTATCTGCCCAATTATCAATTTCTTCAACTTATCTGAAGAACACATATTAAAGATTTCGTCAAAATATTATCAGTAGCTGCAGCGGCCATGACAGTTGCTCGCACACCATGCCTTGTTTTCAACCAAACATGGCCGCTGCATGAATAAGGCGTATAGGAGCTATGAAATCTGCTCCAATAAATGCTATGCAGGTTTTAATAAATGAGATGCCATTGGAACTAAGGAGAAAGTGGCTAAGTATAAAATATTGGATAAAGTCTAACTCTGCATACAGAATTTCCTCCTCGGAAAAGCATGGAAGATAGGTGGATTAATCATTATAAAAAGGAGAGGTGGGAAACAAATGGGGGCACGTCGGGGTATTGGATGCACAAATGGATAAAGGAATTGGGAATGGAAAATCTGAAGTTGGTAAAGAATGTTAATATAAATGTGTTTCCGGAATGGCTAATGGAAAAACCAAACTGTTGTATAGAATTGAGTGAACAAGTGAAGAAAGGAGGGGAAAAAATGGAACTGAAAAGAGAGTCAAGCTTTTGTAGAGGAGAAGAGTATGGAGGCGCTATGTATATATACAGATGGATCCAAGGTTCCAAAAACAGGAAGAGTGGCAATGGCATATTATATCCCAGAATTAGATATCTGTAAAATAGCGAGGATATCAGACCATTTATCAGTATATGTTGCAGAAATGGTAGCTATACTATTTGCAATAGTTAAAATAGCTGAAATAAAGCCTAAAAAAGCAGTCATATTTTCAGATTCATTAAGTTTACTTATTGCATTAAAAGGGGAGTTTAATAATAGAAGAGATATCATGTTTGAAATAATGCAACAATATGAGGAATGTACAATAATGGGGATCGAAGTGATTTTAGTTTGGATTCCTGGTCACTGGCATTCTGGGCAACTAGATGGTAGATCTGGTAGCAAAAAATGGATTAAAAAGAGAAGAAATTGATGTGGTGATTCCTCTGGGATCGCAGGAAATGGGAGGCTATGTGAAAAAAATGATAGTAAAAGAATGGCAGAAGAGATGGGATGAAAGCATAAAAGGAAGGTTTTATCATATTATCCAGAAAGAGGTGAACAACAGTTGGGTGAACAAAGAGTTGGGAAGGAAAGAGGAAAGAGCGTTGGATAGGTTAAGGATTGGGCATAGTTCTTTAAATGAACATCTTTTAAGACTGGAAACATGAGGATGGAAAGTGTGAAAAATGTAAAGTAGCTGAAACAGTAGAACATTATTTATTAAAGTGTGAGAAATATGAGGAGCAGAGAAGGAAAATGGAGAGGAGGCTGAGAGAAATGGAGGTATATGAGGTCAATATAAAGAACCTGCTGGGAAAAGGGAAAGAGGAAGGGAGACTGAATAGAGAAAAGATACTGACAAAATATATAAAGGAAACAGGAAAAGAAGGGAAGTTATAATAAATAAAGATATAAAAATAAAGTAAAACAAAGACAGACAAAGGACTACAGATAGAGGGCGCTAATCATCTAAAATAATAGATGGAATGCGCCCTATAGATTTACCAGAAGAAGAAAAATTACACATGCTCTTCCACCCCAGAAACTGTACCTGTGTCATGCTTCGAATTGAAAGACAATTGCAAGCTGTGCTTTCTCTGCTGTGTATTTCAACCACTATTAAACCAAACTACAGTAAGTATTAAAAACTAATTGAAGGTTTGTGTTGGATACGCTGTTGTCAATGAATATTCAGATGTCATGCTGGCTGAAGAACTATATAATTCGACAGTACCCAACATAACTGATGCACCGAATCCAGGATTCGGTTTCGAATTCGGCCCGAATACCTACTTTTTGAGGAGGGTTCAGACTCGGCCGAATACCTAGGATTCGGTGAACTGAATTCAAATCCTATGTCCGCCCAGACGCACATCCAATATATCCATCCAATGTGTGCGGTTCTTCTTAAATAAGACACAAATCTGGTATTGAACGTAACTTTTGTATTAAATAACAAGAACACGTTTGATGAACTCTGTCGCGGCTCTCAACTCCCTATTACTGTGGCGCACGCACTAAACACGTCATGCAGCTGCTGAATGCAAACATACCCCCGTATGCAACAGCACAGTCGCAGCACACTTTTCAAGTAAAGTTATGCAGTAAACCTGTAATATATAGTAATGGCAAACTGTTGTAGACTTGTGCGTTGTTGCTTTGTATAAGATGTGTTCTAAAGATCATACTGAGAGAAAAAAAAATGGTGCACAGAAATATATATTTTTTGTAACTTTACAACTGTCAGGTGTGCAAGACGTTCCCTTTCAAGTCGAAAATAACCATCAAGTATGGGATATTGCCGTCAGGCAGTAGCGATTGGCTGAGCTTTTATAGCAAAGCTGCCGATAGGCCTCTGCGCAAGCTGCCACGTAAGCCCGCCCCCTTGGGAGCTTACTATACGCAGCGCGCAGAGACTCACTTCCTCTTTTGTCATCAGCATTGGTAGCGGTAGGTCATTAGAGCTCGTAGCTGTTATACTCGATAAGCTTAAAAAGCTTGAGAAGCTGGTTTTTGCCCCTTCTCTGGGTTTATTCAGTTACGTTTTGCTTCTTTGTTAAGGATTATATAATTGTTTATATATTTTATATATTTTTATATATTTCCTTCACGCTTTGCTTTGGCATCGCGTTGTCTCGTGGTCTCCGTCTTTCCTGTATTAATATTATTTTTTGATTATTAGTGTTGTGTTTTTGGGTTTGTAAATAAAAGTGTATATATTGTCTGTTATATATATTTTGTAAACGACGCACGTTGCGTTGGCTTCGGCCGCAAGCGTATCTGCAGCCCCGGTCTTGCCTTGGCTAGACCGCGTGTGTGGAGCCTGCACTGCTGTCTCCCACATACTGCTTCTGCGGTGTGTTGAAAAAAAAAAAAACAACAACCGCGTGGTAGGTGTACTGTGCCCACATATTTTTGTGTCCCAGTTGCTAATCACTACCATTAGTGCTGCTGCAGCGTTCAAAAAAAAAAAAAATACATTCCCATTCACTACACAGAGGAAGACGACCACTAAGCCCAATCCCCAGCACCAGCAGGTAGGTAGTGCACAGCATCCAGGACACCGTACCAGCACTTAGCGTGTCCCCTCTGCGGGTCAGCTGACGCTTAGGCGTCTGTGCTAGCGGTCTCGCTTGGTACTCACGCTCCGGCGTGCTGCGCTTCGGCGCTTGGTGTCGGCGCTTGCCGCTTGGTGCAGCGCTTCAGCGCTTTGTGCAGCGCTTCAGCGCTTGGTGCTAGCGCGTCTGCGCTTGGGGATTCGGTGCTCGACGCTCGTCGCTTCGACGCTCGGTGCACGCACCTCGACGCTCGACGCTTCGGCGCATCGACGCTCGGTGCACGCACCTCGACGCTCGGCGCTCGGCGCATCGACGCCGGTGCACGCAGTCGACGCTCGGCGCGCGCGGTCGACGCTCGACGCTCGGTGCACGCACCTCGACGCTCGGTGCACGCACCTCGACGCTCGGTGCACGCACCTCGACGCTCAACGCCGGCGCCGACGCCGGTGCTCGACGTTCGACGCACGCACCTTAGGTGCTTAGCGCTCGGTGCTTAGGCGCTAGACGCTCGGTGCTCGACGCTCGGTGCTCGACGCTCGGCGCTTCGGCACTCGACGCTCGGTGCTCGACGCACTGTCGGCGTTCGTTGAGCCGCGCTTGACGGCGATGTCGGGCTGTCATCGGTGCGTGACCTGTCAGGCAAAGCTGCCTGCCAGCGATCCGCACGATGATTGTGTGGCGTGTCTGGGGCCAGAGCACGCCGCATCCGCGTTGGCGGATAGGGCTTTTTGCCATCTTTGTGCTGGCTTCCAAGCACGCACCCTCCGCCAAAGGGCGAAGAAAGCAGTGGGTGGGCGAAGAAAGCAGTGGGTGGGCACTCTCCTTCCTCCGGATCGTCCCACACCATTTCTGCCCCGCCGTCGTCGACGGCGACGCCGCCAGGGCGGCTGCAGCTCTCCAGGAGCCCATCCTCCCAGCTAACAGCTGGTCAGAGGTCCCCACCAGACGCCGGGAACGCAGCCCCTCCCTCGTCGGGTACGCCCCGTCGCGAGTCTAGGTCGCACTCCAGATCGCCTCGACGTAGAGCGTGCTCTCGCTCCCCTCGTCGGGACAGGCGATACAGAGACAGGTCGGGGGTGGCTGAGCTAACCTCCAAAATGTCTCAATTTATGGATGTTATGATGGGGCAGCAGTCCATCCTCATGTCCCTAGCAAATGTGGTGCCTCCAGTCCCAGAACAACCGACTGGGCCCATTGCTAGCCAGCCAGTGGCCCCTCCACAACCTGCACCGGTCGTCGCCCTTCCAGTGCAGTCTCAAGGGGAGTGGGATATCGATGCAGTGTCCAAAGACGCATCTGACATCCTAGAAGGGGACAGTATAGAGGCTGACGTAGCCTCCCAGCACTCTGAGCAAGACACCGAGCTCCACGTGCTGGATACCGATGACCCAATGTGGTCTGTGGTGGAGAGAGCAACCCGCCACTTGGGCGTCGAGTGGCCTATGGCGGAACTACCTCGGCGCTCCTTGTTTGAGTCGCCCTCAGCCCAGCCCCATCAGTCCAGGATGCTTCCAGCATTCCCAGACTTTATTAAGGAGGTGCAGTCCACCTGGGGGGCTCCGGCCTCTGCCTCGGCCTTTAACATGCAGGGGGCAAATGAAGCTGGGTTGGCGTCCTTCCCACCGGTGGACGCTGCGTTCGCCGCGTTGGTGAAGACGCCAACATTGTCAGGGCTGACGAAAGATCCTGCATGCCCTAATAAGCAGTGCAGGACCACTGAGGTACACCTCAAAAAGGGGTACGCTGCGGCCACAGAGGCGGTCAAGCTCTCTAATGTGGCCAGCTTGCTGACGGTCTACCAAGCGGCACTAATTAGAGACCTACCTGAGTGCCCTTCGGCGGCCCTCAGAAGCGAGTTGGGGACCGTCAGTCAATTGCTGGTGAAGCTGGCCCAGCTCAACGCGCGGGCTCAGGGCAGGAGCATCGCGTCTCTGGTGGTGGCCAGAAGGCAGCTCTGGCTCTCGCAGACGAGAGTGCAGGAACCTTATAAGGCCCCATTGCTGGATGCCCCAATTACACCGGGACACACATTTGGTCCAGCGGTGGAGGAGATGCTGCAACGCTCCGCCAAGGCGCGGGAGGCCTCGCAGCAAATGGCGAAAATGTGGCAAAAACCGCCGTTCCAACCGAAGCGGCCTCAGGAACATCAGTGGCGCAGGACACCGCCACAGCACCAGCCACGGCCAGGGGGTACTAAGACCTCTCCCCCAAGCACAGCAGCGCGCGGTCCACCTCCATTTTCTAGACCGCAGCGCGGAGGGTGGCGCCTTAGAGGTGGTGGCAGGCCACGCCTCGGGCTCTGGCCAGGCCCCTCGCGAACGAGCCCAGCCTAAACAGCCCTGAGAACACCAGGCAGCTGTTAACCCGCCCCTACACTGTCTCCCAGCTCCAGTTCTGGCAACAATGCACCAACGACGTCTGGGTGCACAAAACTATATCCACCGGTACACCCTTCAGTTCCAGTTAAAACCTCCCCTTCCGGGAGTGGTTATAACTGCAGTGAAGGACTCGGTTCAGTCCTCAGCTCTGAATGTGGAAATACAGGCGTTGCTCAGCAAGCGTGCTATTCAACAAGTAGACCCTGCTCTGATCGACCAGGGTTCTATTCCAAATACTTCCTGGTGCCCAAAAAGGACGGCGGGCTCCGTCCTATTTTAGATCTGCGAGTACTGAACAAATACCTGCGGGTGTTATCATTCAGGATGCTTACGCACAGGCACATCATTCAGTCAGTCCGACACGGCGACTGGTTCACCACCGTGGACCTGACAGATGCGCACTTTCACGCTCCCATCTGCCCAGGTCACAGGAAGTATCTGCGTTCGCATTTCAGAGCAGGGTATACGAGTTTTGTGTCCTTCCATTCGGCCTGTCACTAGCTCCTCGAACCTTTTCAAAATGTATGGATGCCATTCCAGCTCCCTTGCGGGCTCAAGGTGTCCGACTGCTGAATTATCTGGACGACTGGCTCGTCTGCGCGCAGTCGAAGGAGCAGGTGGCACAGCACACAGTGATGGTTACAGACCATCTTCAGCGGCTAGGTCTGAAGATCAATTCAGAAAAGAGCCGCCTAGTGCCGAACCAACAGACCGAATTCTTGGGTCTGCATCTGGACTCAGTGTCCATGGAAGCGACCCTGTCGACACAAAGAGTTGCCTCGTTGGAGCGGTGTCTCTCCCTTTTCAGGTTGAGAGAAACAATCAGCATGGAGCTGTGTCAGCGCATGCTGGGGTTGATGGCTGCCGCCTCGCAAGCCCTTCCTTTGGGCTTACTACACCAGAGGCCTCTGCAGGCCTGGTTCAATGCCTTTGCGTTGCATCCGCGGAGAGACAAACACCGCAGGTTGACGGTATCCCTAACCTGCTGGGAAGCACTGCGCTGGTGGAAAGCTCCGTTGAACATCCGCCAGGGCGTACGCTTGGGTCCCATCTTCCGAAGGGAAGTTATCACGACCGACGCTTCTAACGAAGGTTGGGGAGCAGTCTGGAACGGGACAGGGACCCGCGGTGTGTGGTCAGGACCCTGGAGGTCAGCCCACATCAATGCTCTGGAACTCAGGGCGGTAGACCTCGCCCTCCGGCACTTCTTGCCAGTGCTTCTAGGCAAGCAAGTGTTAGTGCGGTCAGACAACACCACGGTTGTGGCGTACATCAACCGCCAGGGCGGCCTACGGTCCCCTTGCCTTCACCGGATGGTAACACGGATGTTGCTATGGGCACAACCGCGTTTCACCCCTCTGCGTGCGGTTCATCTGCCGGGCAGAGTCAATTATGCAGCGGATCTCCTATCCAGAGGAGGCCCTCTTGCCGGCGAATGGCGTCTCCACCCTCAAGTGGTAGAGCGCATCTGGGAGTGGTTCGGCACAGCCCAGGTAGATCTCTTTGCTTCACAAGAGACCACGCACTGCCCCCTATGGTTCTCAGTGAAGGATCTCGACAGCCCCCTAGGAGTCGATGCACTGGCTCACGAATGGCCGCCAGGGCTCTTATATGCGTTTCCACCGATTCCGATGCTCCCCGCCTTCTTAGAGAAGGTCAGGGTAGAGCAGGCGACGGTGATTCTAATTGCTTCTCGGTGGCCTCGGAGAATATGGTTCCCGAGCCTGGTTCAGTTGTTGCACGGTCGGCCGAGGGAGCTCCCTCTGCGAGCGGACTTGTTGTCCCAAGCCCAAGGAGGGCTATGGCACCCGAACCCCAAGCTCATGCAGCTATGGGCTTGGCCCCTGAACGGAAGCGCCTGTCAGCCTTAGGGCTCTCGACGGTGGTGATTTCGACCATTCAGAGTGCTAGAGCACCCTCTACTAGGTCGCAGTATACGTACAAGTGGCAGTTGTTTCAAGGTTGGTGTCTGGCGGAGGGCCATGACCCAATATCCTGCCCTATGGCAGTCATACTACAGTTTCTACAGAAACTGTTGGATGAAGGGAAATCTCCCTCTACACTTAAAGTGTATTTAGCTGCCATATCGGCTTGCCATGTACGCATTGACGGTTTATCACCAGGTTGCCATTTTCTGGCATCGCAGTTCCTGAGGGGCGCAAGACGTTTGCGGCCTCCAAGGACGACCAGTTTACCGTCATGGAGCCTTGACGTGGTGCTAGAAGCCCTTACCAAGGCACCGTTCGAGCCTCTCCACAGTGTGGACATGAAGCTCGTGTCTATAAAAACTGCATTTTTGCTATCGGTGGTATCAGCAAAACGCGTGGGCGAGTTACATGCACTTTCAGTGCATTCATCATGTACTCGTTTCGCAGGAGACGGTTCTAAGGTCTCCATGCGTCCAAATCCGGCCCTTTTACCCAAGGTCATATCCCCGTTTCATATTAACCAACCAGTCAAGTTGATGGCGTTCCATCCTCCTCCTTTTCTTCCCCAGAGGAAGAACGGTTACACATGCTCTGCCCCGTGCGGGCATTGAGGTGTTATATTGACCGTACAACGGCTGTGAGGCAAACAGAACAATTGTTCATATGCCATGGTTCTAGGACTTTGGGTCAGCCGTTGTCTAAACAACGCCTTTCCCACTGGATAGTGGATGCTATTAAATTAGCTTATGAATCTGCAGGCCTTCCGCCACCAGGGCAGTTGAAGGCGCATTCCACTAGGAGTATGGCGACATCCTGGGCCTTCTTTAGAGGGGTGCCGGTGTCTGACATTTGCGCTGCAGCCAGTTGGGCTACACCTCATACTTTCATGAGGTTTTACCGGTTAAACGTACTGGATTCCTCTACTCCATTATTTGGAGCATCTGTACTACACTCTATGATGCCTCAGGATGCGGACGTATAGAGTGGTTCACAGCATGGTGTTGAATATTCCACCTTAGGACAGGTGTCATTGCGAGCCTAGACGCTGAGGCGCAGCTCCGCATATGCGTAGATGTATTCCCTACGCAGTTGCGTTATGACGTAAGTCTGTCCTACTGCCGAGAATCCTCCCTCGCGACGGCTTGGGTACACTGTTCCCATACTTGATGGTTATTTTCGACTTGAAAGGGAGCGATAGGTTGCGGATGCAACCCGGTTCCCTGAAAGAGAAAATAACCATCAAGCCGCGTGGTCGCTCCAGAGGCCTTCACGGCCTGAAGAGCAAAAGAGGACGTGAGTCTCTGCGCGCTGCGTATAGTAAGCTCCCAAGGGGGCGGGCTTATGTGGCAGCTTGCGCAGAGGCCTATCGGCAGCTTTGTTATAAAAGCTCAGGCAATCGCTACTGCCTGACGGAAATATCCCATACTTGATGGTTATTTTCTCTTTCAGGGAACCGGGGTTGCATCCGCAACCTATCGTTTTACGTTACTGTAATGTGGCAATACAAGTTGAACCATTTGGAAACTTCTGTGTTTTATTAAAATAATTTTAAAACTATTTAGTAGCCTATGTGATATGTGTTACACACACTGTGCATTTAAATCAACTTGGGTTTTTATTTTGCAGGGAGATTCAGGTCACTCATCACTGTAATTTTTTCCTCTTAGCTCTCAGATAGGGTTGTCAACAGGCTTCAGAATCTCGAGACACTGTAAGGCAGGTGAGGTTTTTTAACTTGCCTCTCTAAATTGCAATGTATTGGATATATAAAATGAGTGTGAATTGGTTGAGCAGTTTAGTAAATGTATTTAATTGTTTAATTGTGGTGGCGATTCTATCTGGAGAGCCTTGTAACAACGATTAATCGTATTGCTTGAATTTTTTGTATACAGTAAACAATATCTATCAAAATAGCGCAACACCATTAGCTATGTAGTGAATGACATCACAAAGACATTAAATTCAAAGAGAAATAAATGTGTGGTTACCATTACATCAAAAGCCCGTAAATACCTCCAATGTTTGTTTTCAAACACACTTTTCCTTGACAAAGGCATGTTAAACATACCGAAACGTTGGGAAGCTGGCTCTTTGAGCAGACAGTTTTACTTTATTGGCGAAAAATACATGTATACTAATGTACCCTGCTGTGCAAAAGTCTTAGACATGTTGCATTTTTCTACTCTGATGCATTATGAGCATCAACAATTTACTCAAAGCTTCCACTATTATAACTACTATTTTCTACTATTATAACAACCTTGACTTGCATGAAGAAGGAAAAACATTGAGTGAAAGCTCGCATCACTCAATTTTCAGTGTGTGGTATCCAAAGCATAATCAACATATACAGAGAAACATTACCTGTAATTGACAAACCCAGGACTGGAAGACCCAAAAAGCTGTCTAACAAGGATGAGCAATACTTGAAGATAATATCCTTAAGGAATAGAAAGAAGACAAGCGTTGACAACAGAACTGGCAGAAGCCACAGGTGTTGTTGACCATCCATCAACAATCCAGACCTGCTAACCTGTACGCATTTTTGCGTATCCGCTACGCATTTTGAGTTGGTAATACGCGGGTATGCTTTTATCAGAGATGATATGGAATAATACATAATCCATATTTCCTCATCGTCCATGATGTTGCCTGTAGTTAGAGAAAGTGTTGCATCTAACGTCAGGGCCGGCCTTAGGGCAAGGCAAGCAAGATAGATTAACCAGTCAGGTTTTGAGTTTAGTTACGTGTTAGAATTATTATTATTATTTGCCTTTATCCAAGGCGACTTACAGAGACTAGGATGTGTGAACTATGCATCAGTTGCAGAGTCACTTACAATTACATCTCACCTGAAAGATGGAGCACAAGGAGGTTAAATGACTTGCTCAGGGTCACACAATGAGTCAGTGGCTGAGGGGGGATTTGAACTGGGGACCTCCTGGTTACAAGCCCTTTTTATTTAACTTTTTAGTTTAGTTGACGATCCAACCTCCGTGTAAAAAAAAAGAAGAAAAAAAAAAGTTATCGTGGGTTGACTGACAGAAATTCCTACCACCCAGTTTCTTTGTATAATCACTGACATTCTACTGTAGCCTATCAAGCTTTGTTGAGCTGACTCGCTTGTGTTTCAACTGCCAGTTTCGGGGACACTTGTGAGGAAATTATTTATTTCAAACTGGCTACGGTACCATTGTTTTTTAATTAATGCATTAGTTATGCATTAATTTTTGTCTGGGGGGGAAAAAACCCACTTGCGTTTAAAAAAAAAAAAACGTGCTCGGTTTAGATAACAACTGCATGGCATGAAAAGAAAATACAGCTGAATGAGGATTTTAGGAGAATGGCAAGGGAGTAAGTCCAAACATTTATTATAATAATATAGTACAATGTTTAAGTTTAATATTCTGTTTCTGGCTCGTTGTCCCGTTTTTCACAAACGCCTGTTACCATACAGGGATGTCATTAAAATTCGATTTTATAATAATGAGCGCAGCATTAACATTGTTAATGTGGTTAAGGTACGTAAGGCTTCTGTTTACTTTGCAAGTAGCGTACAATTACATTGTAGATAAATGCCGTTTCATTGTGCTTTAAACAAGTCTTAAACGACTGGTTTGTGATTTTGTATTGAAGTTCAGTAAGATCATTAATGTAGCATTATGGATTTTGTTAACGGTAAAATATTTTTTTATGTAAGGACTGGGAATCACCGACCTGCATAAGTGTAATCCTGTTTAACTGTATAGATAAATATTTATGAAAAAAACGGCAATACAAGTAAGCGTGTTAAAGTGGGACTTAATACTACGACCACTACGACAAATAAAACGTAATATCAGAACTACCAATATATGCTTACTGATATTAACTTTTCACTACAAACAAATGGGTCCAGTCTTTTTCGTTTTTTTTATTCTCTTTTAACTGCTGAAATCCATTTTACCCTCCTGTTTGGATCAGCAGGAATCCTGTAAAAAGAAACTTTATATTTCTGTCCAGAACAAAAGAATCGGGCATTACTGTAATGTTACCGCGCTAGGCATTTTGGTCATCTTCCACAGTAATGCAGACTGTGAAAGAGTGTTCAGCTTGGTGACCAAAAACAAAACCCAACACAGAGCCAGCCTGAGCACATGCTAAGTTCACTGGTAACGCACAAAGTCATGATGTCGGCGAAGCAGCAAGTGTGTCACACACAAACCTTTAGTGACACCTTGCTCAGGAAAGCCAAGTCAGCCAGCTATCAAGCTAAACATTCAAGATCTGAAAGTGCAGTTTGACCTGTTGGATTCCTTTCTGTTCCAACAACTCACTTTGTGGATAGCAATTTCATTTGATGCTGACTCAGTGACTATTTACAAGTTTTTTTTTTCCTTTTTTGAAAGTGCTTTGTTTCTCTGTTTTAGAAGCTTATACATTTCAATTTGTTATGTTTTGACAGTAAATAAATTACAAACATACTACAAAAATGGCTATTTTCTGTACTTGAAATAATTTTCAGTTGGTATAAATTAAAAAGGTTTCATCTATACTAAGGTAAACAAATTAAATTTAAACTGAAACAATCATAGCTAATCTCATTATTTTTTATTGAAAAATTCATACTCAAAACTCACCAGAGTGTAGTATCTAGCTGTTTTATACCCTAAAACAATCATGGGGAAGCCCCCAGACCCCGAGATGTCCTCGTGAAAGAGTGCTACTCAAAAAAAAATGTCAAGGTTGGCAGGTCTGACAATCCAAAGCACCTTTGACCATTGTTCCATAGTCGAATTTCTGTCTGGTTCCCCTTTCTTAACAGAGGTATTCTTACTGCAACACACCCTTTAAGTCCTGATTTCAAGAGCGACCTTCGTACTTTTGATTTGATGGACAATGACACCTGTGCCTTCTGCCAGTTCTGTAGCTATTCAAAATAAACACAAAGCTTTCAAGTTCAGCAGCTCGATCACGCGCACTAAGCCAAACCCACCGTTATTACTATGACGGTCAAAATGACAGATCCGGTAATTGTAGGTATAACATATCTTTTATATAACAGATACCAATGCGCTCAATTTCCAAATTACTCTTTTAACTCATCGGTGCATCAACCCTAAAAAAATCAAATCAAAACAATGTAACAAAGGTCCGCACTCATAGGAAAAACAAATTAGAAGTTTATCTACTGACTTGTCCATGTGGAAAGGGGTATTTGGGTAAAACCACTCGTCAATTAAAAACTAGACTTGGTGAAAAATCCGATGTGAACTTCGTGTTGGGGCTAAAAAAGATGAGGAGGCTGAGGAGGCCATTGATCCAGAGGACTCCAGTGAAGTGGAACAATTTGTAACAATGTAACAATTTTTCTGTAAATTCATTCAATGTCGGGAGCGGAGTCTTCCACTTCACTAGTCCTCTGGATCAGTGGCCTCCTCAACCTCCTCAAAACGGGGAAAGAAGAAGTCTAGACACCTGTTGGACCGTTTTCGGTCACAGGGATATATAGGAAAATGGCTGAAGGATGCGTTTTATAAAGTCAAAAGTGTCAAGCGTGACAGTTTATTTGTTAAAAAAATCAAGACAACAAAAACAATTTTTAGTTAATTATGCATTAGCATTCAACCTTCTTGGTAATAAGATCAAATCAGTACTGACTAAACATTGGCATATTTGGTCTTCTGACAGGTCTTTGGGTTCTGTTTTTAAAACTCCCCCTCTTTTTACTTTGAAAAGAGCACCTAACCTTAAAATGTTAGGTTACTTAGGTGACCATGGTTCTATAAGTGGGAGCAGCTCCCTCCCCTTTGAATGTTGGGATATGCGCTAGTCATGTGCCTTATCACTGAGCTTTCAATACCAAAGCTACCAAAGGCCACGCCCCACGGCGCGCACTTCCCCTATAAGTAGCGACGCCTTTGGGAGCTCTTCCTCTTTTCACATAGAATTCCGCTGAGAACCACAGCGGGCAGTGGGTTGTCTCTGCCGAGGCAGAGATCGATCTGTGCCCTGCTGAACCTTGCCCATATGCCCTCCATCACCTGAGGGTGGAGGCGCCATTCTCCTGGGGACGGAACTGTTCTGGACAGCAGATCCGCCACCGAGTTCTGCACTCCTGGAAGATTTACTACTCGTAAAGATAGGAACTATCCGTGGTGATGACCATTCACCTGTGGATGGCACCCATGCTCACTCCCTCCCGAAGATGGAGAGGGGAGTCCCACCAGCAGAGGGCAGACCGACACCTGTGGGACACCTTCAGCTGATGGTATCTGTCCCTCTCGGGGTGCAGACTGAAAGAATTCAGCTAGGTCTGGAGGGGGTGCATGTAAAGGAGACCAAGGGGAAGGGCGACTGTAGCTGCTGCCATTAGGCCCAGCAATGTCTGACACAGCACCAATGGCACCGATGTCCCTAGCTGAAAGCGGGACACACATGCTCGGACGGTCGTGACTCTGTCTTCCGACAGGTACCCCCTCATGGTGCGGGAATCCAATCAGAGCCCCAAAAAATGTGTCACTTGTTCGGGAAGTGAGCGAGAGGCCCAACCTCATTGCTCCACCACTGCCAACGTGTTGGCGATGGCGCTCTCCTGTGACTGGGACAAAATCAACCAGTTGTCCAGATAGTTTAGGATCCTGATCCCCCGCACCGCAGGGGACCCTGGAGGGCATCTATGCACTTGGTGAAAGTGCGTGGCGCCAAGGAGAGACCAAACGGCAGAACACAGAATTCATACCTTCGCTCTGGAATGCAAAGCGAAGGTACTGTATTTCCTGTGACCGGGCCTGATGGGTATGTGGAAATACGCATCCCTTAAGTCCACGGTTGAAAACCATTGCCCCTGAGAGGGTGAAGGGACTCGGGGGGGGGTGGGGCAGCCATTTAAATGGGCTGTGGCTGCGGGAGCTCCCGGTCCAGGAACTGGGACGGGGTGGGCTGCCCCACGGCCGATCGCAGTGTCGGGCTGGGGTCTCGGGCAGCCACAGCATCGTCAGAGCCCTTTGATTGCTCCTGTCTTTCAACCTCCGGCAGAGGCTTTAGGGAGAGAAAGCAGCCAACCGAGTTGTTGGACGTGCCACGACCTGGGTCACCTGGCTCGCGACTGCCCCGCCAACGAGTGTGACCTCGCTGGGTCAGGTAAACTCCGCTTGGAATCGACCCGACCCCGAGTTGGAAGCCATGGGAGCTGATTTTTTAGCTCGCTCCCGTGACTTTCGACTCGAGCAAGGATGTGACGACGCGCTAGGTCGGCTATTTGATCAAGCAATGGTGGTTAATGGTCGAGTGGCTGAGCCTGGTCGTGTCGCCACGTACCCACACTTTGAAATTGACCGTGACCTACTATATTGGGTTGATAAATTGCACCAGACCGGGGAGGTGCGTCGCCAGTTGCTTGTCCCTAAGCCTTTTAAGGAAGATGTATTGCATTTGGCTCACGCTATTCCCCTGTCTGGTCACTTGGGTAGGGACAAAACTAAAGCGAGACTTGAGGCACGGTTCAATTGGCTGGGGTTGGATGGCGACATGAGGCAGATTTTGTGAGCAGTGCCCAGAGTGCCAACGTGCCAGAGCCGTGCCACGAGCCCCCCTTGTGCCATTGCCACTTGTGGAAGCTCCATTTGAGTATATTGGGGTAGATATAGTCAGACCGGTTGGGGCGAAGTGCGTCGGGATACATGCACCTGTTGGTTATTCTGGATTACGCTACATGTTATCCAGAGGCCATACCACTTCGCTCTGCCTCCGCTAAATCAGTTGCCAACAAGCTTGTTAAAGTTTTCTCCCGGGTGGGGATTCCCCGAGAAATGCTTACCGACCAAGGAACCAATTTTATGTCACGGCTGGTCCGCGAATCATGCAAACTTTTGGGGATTAAGACTAACAGGACATCAGTTTATCACCCTCAATCTGATGGTTTGGTGGAGCGTTTTAACAAAAATAAAAAAGCATGATGCGTTGGTTCATTGAAAGCGATGTGCGCAACTGGGATAAGCTGATTCCTCCCCTCCTTTTTGCGATTACAGAGGTACCGCAGACTTCCACAGAGTTCTTCCCGTTCGAGCTGCTGTATGGGAGGAGACCCTGGGCTCGTGACAATCTGCAGCAGGCAGGAGACCAATTACAATAGAGGGGCCCGTTTGCGCACATTTCAGCTGGGGGATAAAGTGCTTTTATTATTACCCAGCTCTGAGTCTAAACTCCTGGCAAAGTGGCAAGGACCATTTGAGGTTACACACCAGGTTGGTACAGTGGATTACGAGGTCTGCCAACCGGGACGAAGGAGGGGAAAGCACATTTATCATGTGAACCTCCTGAAGCCTTGGGTGCAACGGGAGACGTTGTTAGCAACACCCACAGATGACGTCACTGATTTGGGACCTGATCTTTCTGGGGTCGGTTCAGGTTGGAAGCAACCTGACACCAAGACAGAAACATGAGGTTCACAATCTGGTGGCTGCTTTTCCTGACATGTTCTCTCCCGTGGCAGACTTGAGCAGCCCATCATCATATTGAAATTGAGCCAGCGACACGAGTTTGTCAAAGGCCATACCGCATACCTGAACGTAAAAGGCAGGTAGTGAAAGCGGAGATTGAGGAAATGCTCAAGCTGGGGGTAATAGAAGAGTCCCAAAGTGACTGGAATAGTCCAATCGTTTTAGTAGATAAGCCCGATGGGTCGACACGATTTTGCATTGATTTTAGGAGAGTCAATGAAAAATCAAAGTTTGATGCTTATCCCATGCCCCGGGTAGATGAATTGCTGGAGCATCTAGGCACGGCTCATTTTATGATGACACTGGATTTAACGAAGGGATACTGGCAGATACCGCTGACCCCAGAATCACGGGAGAGAACAGTGTTTTTGACTCCCTTCGGGTTATACCAGTTTACTACCATCCCCTTTGGGTTTCATGGAGCGCCGGCCACTTTCCAGCGGATGATGGATCGCATTTTGTGGCCCCATCAGCAGTACGCTGCTGCTTACATAGATGACGTGGTTATCCACAGTGAGGACTGGCCGAGTCATCTGTGTAAGGTAGCGGCAGTGCTGCAATCCTTACGGGAGGCTGGGCTCTCTGCTAACCCAAAGAAATGTGCAATTGGGAAGAGTGAGTCAGAGTATTTGGGGTATCGGGTAGGAGGCGGCCAGATCAGACCGATTGTTGCAAAGGTGAAAGCCTTGGCTGACTGGCCGACCCCTACCACAAAAACCCAGGTGCGCTCTTTCTTGGGACTGGCGGGATATTATCGTAAGTTCATCCCAAACTTTGCTACTCTCGCCGCTCCCTTGACAGACCTAACCCGGAAGGCTGCCCCAAGTACGGTCCAGTGGACGGAGCCGTGTCAGAGGGCCTTTCTCGCCTTGAAGAGGAGACTGTGTAGCAAGCCAGTGCTGTGCAGTTCGGACTTTAGTCAGAGGTTTACCCTATAGACGGATGCATCTGAGACCGGTCTCAGGACAGTGTTGTCCCAGGAGGTGCGGGGAAGCGAGCACCCGGTCCTGTATATCAGTAGGAAGCTCCTTCCCCACGAGAAAAACTATAGTACCATCAAGGAGTGTCTCGCAGTAAAATGGGCAGTCGAGTCACTCCGGTACTACCTCCTGGGGCGACACTTCACCCTCATCACAGATCATGCCCCCTTGGCATGGCTCCACCGAATGAAAGATAACAACGCCCGTATCACCACGATGGTACCTGGCTGCAGCCCTATACCTTCAGGGTTGTCCACGAGCAGGAAAACTGCACCAAAATGCAGATTTTTTCTCTCGGGAAGGCATAGAGATGTAGGATTTTCGAATGGACCGGTGGTGCCATTCAGAGGGGAGGATATGTGAGAGGGAGGATTTGGACTGACCGTCGGTGCATGCGGGAGCCTGTAGGAGGTTCAGTATTCTCTGTGTATTCCAGCTGTCAGGCAATGCTTTGTTGACAGGACTCAGCTGTGAGGAAATTGGCTGACGTTCTGTCATTGACTGGGGAGTGGGACTACACGGGGTGAATGAATTAATAAAAAGGCACTGTTTTGTATCCTCTCTGGCTCATACAGGAAACATAGTGGAGCGTGACTTCACGGCAGAATCCTGAAAGCACCGACTCGGAGAGACGGAGTGGCAATTCAGCGCAAGGCTTACAGACCCAGGGTGCAAGCAAGCCACACGGGTTATTTACTGTCCTACTATTTTTTAGTTAGCAAGTTTAGCGGGACTGAGCCGTCCCACAGTGTATGAGAGGGTACAGAACAGTGCCTGTTCCTTGGGGCTCCCACCACTAGAGGGAGCAACGAGCCGCGGCAAAAACCTGCCCACTTTATTTTGTAGTTTTTCCGTAAAGTATTTTGTTTTGCTTTTTTTCTTTCGCCTTTTCACTTATTGTTACTTTGGATTACACATCTGTGTGTGTTGTATGAACTATAACGAAAACACCTACCAACCAAGCTCTCCCTAATAAATCTGGGCACCTGTGCCGGCGTTTCATATTTGAACTTGGTGTCTGTCTCGTGTCTTCCCACACCCTACCACAGTCCTACAACTGGTAAAATACGAAAGATCAAATCTTGTATAACATGTAACGCTACACATGTAGTTTCTGCTGACTTGTCCATGTGGAAAGGGGTATGTCAATTAAAAACTAGACTTAATGAACATAGAAGCTCTGTTCAGAGACAAGCTATAACTTCACCAGTTGCGAAACATTTTTTGGAAGAAAACCGTTGATTTGATTTCCATTACATGAGAGTAGATGTTAAAACTTCATGCTGATTTGAACTTGGCTCTCGCCAAGATAAGCACCAACTAAGACGTAGCTTCACAGTAAACTAATGTGATCCATATGTGTCTCCATCCATTTGCGCTTCCTTCCATGTGATGATGTAGATATCCTTCTGTCTGGTGTTGATGGCTGAAGTGTAATGCTGGCTCCAGGGATCAGCTTATTTTGCCTCCCTAGCGCATCAGCACACTAGCGGCTGCGATGCTGGCTCGGGGATCAACCATAGTGCGGTCTCCCAGCGCATCAGCATGACAACCGTCTGGATTGAGCTAAGTAGGGTACATCTCTGGGGTCTTCAAGTGGGCACCTTCCATCCTCGGTGTTTCGTCGACTAGCCCACGACACCTCATGATGCCTCGACAGTGATTCTGGCGTCCCAGCATCACCCCTCCGTCCCCACTCAACTCAGCCCAGCTTACTTACCTGTATATCAGCCTTTCTTTCTTTCTATTGTGCTTGAGATCCCCAGCCAGAATCTTTCCGTCTCAACCACAGCCAGTTGCTGCTCCTCTCTGCTGCTTCAGATAAGTTCTTCACTGTGCGGCGCAACTCTTGGCCATTGAATCCGACATCTCTGAGAAACCGGGTTGTAGAGTGTGCCACAAATCCTCGACATCCCACTTCCACTGGGTAAACCCAGACTCTCCATCCTCGCTGTTCCGCTTCAGTGGCTAGTTGAGCATACCGCAGTTTCTTCCTCTCATCGCCTCATCTACAGCATCCTCCCATGGCACTGTTAACTCCACCAGGTGAACAAGGCGTGCTGATCCAGACCACAAGACAATATCTGGTCGAAGGTTTGTGGTGGCAATCTCAGGTGGAAAAATAAGCCGTTGACCAACATCCTCCAGCATTTTCCAGTCTCTAGCAGCTTCCAGTTGTCCTGGGCGAGGATTGGTTTTAACACCTTTTCTTGGTGGTTGCTCTCCTGGGCGGAGGAATGTTGTCTTTGTGTGTAATGTTTTGATGGAACAGGTGGCAACTTATTGGTCATGTTACGCTTGTCTTCCAATGCTAAGGCCAAACATCGCAGCACCTGGTCATGGCGCCAAGTAAACCGTCCTTGGCTAAGAGCCACCTTACATCCTGTCAAAATGTGCCTTAATGTTGCAGGTGATGAACACAAAGGACATGAGGGATCCTCTCCTACCCAGAGGTTTAGGTTCTGTGGTGATGGGAGAACATCGTATGTTGACCTTATAAGGAAACTGATCCTGCTCTGTTCCATTGACCATAGGTCTTGCCAGCCAATCTTGCGTTGTTCCACACTCTCCCATCTCATCCATTCTCCCTGCTTGGCCTGGGAAATGGCCTTTATACACCTCATCCTCTCCTCCTGCTTTTGCACCTCGTTGACTACAAGCTTCCTCCGTTGCGCTGGGGCTGCCTTGTGCCATGTAGGAGGAGCTGAACTGAGACCAAGACCCCCTCTTCCATGCTGAACTTGCCCCATGATATCACCCATTCGAAGGGCAGCCTTTGCATCCTCCACAGCTTTCTTTGCCACCCACTTTCTTCCAGTTTTCAACACAGGTGCTGCGTCCCTTACGCATTTGTCGCGTGACTCTACTAATGTCATTTCCAGTCGGACCTTGGCGACTTAAACTCCTCGGTTAGAGTGGAGACAGGTAGCTGCAGTATTCCTTTACCATAAAGTCCCACTCTGCTGAGGCAGCGTGGAACTCCCAACATTTCCTGATGTGTGAACTGATTAAAGCTTCCAGCTTCTCTACTGTTGTCACAGAAACCTCGTACACAGTCAGTGGCCACAGCAACCTTGGCAGTAGGCCAAACTGAAAGCACCAGAGTTTTAGTTTGCCTGGTAAAGCGCTGCTGTCTATGCTCTTCAACCCTTCCACAGCTTGTCGTCTAACTTCTCCCACACGAACTGTGTCCTTTAGATCCCCGTCGTACCATCTCCCAAGGCTCTTCACTGGCTTCTCAGACACTGTTGGTATTGCCTCACCATTAATGAAGAACGTTTTATCTACTACTTTACCTTTAATTATGGAGATGCTCCTTGATTTAGTGGGCTTGAATTGCATTCGTGCCCATTCAATGTTATTGGTTAACTTGCCCAATAACCGATTAGTGCAGGCTACTGTTGTAGTCATGGTTGTCATGTCATCCATGTATGCTCGAATTGGTGGTAGTCGTATTCAGAAGCCAAGCGCTCTCCTCCCACTACCCATTTTGATGCCCTAATGATTACTTCCATTGCCATGGTAAAAGCCAGTGGAGAAATGGTGCATCCTGCCATTATTCCAACTTCTAGGCATTGCCATGTAGTGCTGAATTCTGAAGTTGAAAAACTAAATTGCAAATCTCCAAAGTAGGCTTTCACTAGATTTGTTATTGTCATTGGTACACTGAAAAATCAAATGCTGCCCAAAGAAGTTCATGTGGCACTGAACCATATGCATTAGCCAAATCCAGGAATGTCACATGGAGCTCCTTCCTCTCCTTTTTAGCTGATTGAATTTGTTGCCAGATCACATTGATGTGTTCTAAGCATCCTGGGAAACCTGGAATGCCCGCTTTTGTATTGAAGTGTGTGGCGGAGTGTCCGCCCTATGTATTATTATTTGTATTTTTGTTTGCGGCGCGGGTAAAAGCGCCGCGTCTTTTATATTTATATTTAAAACCCGTGAGGATGCATGACTGATCAGCTACTGATTATTTAACTAGCTGACAGTCATGCATCCTTACCAAACGATGCAGACTGTGGCGAGGGGTAATAAGATAAACAGCTAGTTAACCCCTCGGCCAGAGTATAAGAACCGACAGCTGTCTGTGCTGCGGGGTGGAGTGTTGGAGTGTACAGAGTACGGGAGTGGAGAGAGAGAACGACATAAAACAATTGCTAAAACGTGCTGGATTAGCCAGCACGCCACTTACTTGTTTGTCTGTTTATTCGTTTGGCCCTCGTACCCTTTGGTTTCTGTTTTGTTTAAATCTTTTGTTTTGTTTTGTTTGTTTATTAATAAATACGCTGAGTGCCGTTGCACTCAGCTTCAACCGCCCATCCATTGTTTTTGTTTCAGTTACTTCCTGGTCCGTGACATCAGCACTGCAAGCCAGACTGTCACATATGGTGTCCTGCGTGGGACAAACAACGCCTCCAACAGCCGGACCAGGAATACAAAGGCGTTTTTATTTTTTCGAAAAGTGTTTTTGTGTTTGAAAAAAAAAAAAAAAAAATGGGAAGAAGCGGCCGAAGAAAGCAGCAACAGCAGCAGGTGGCGCATCAAGAGCAGCGGGCCCGGTCACAGGTCCCGTCGCGTCTCTACTACGCCGGATGTTTGCCTTGCCTGTCTGGATGAGGAAGGGTGGTGCTTCCTGTGTGGCGAGGTAAGGTATCTTCCACTCAGCCAGAGCCACGCATGGCATAAGATGGAGGAGCCTGAGCGTCCGGCGTCAGGGGAGAGGGCCCGCTGGCTAAGGCGAAGTTCACTCTCCTCTGAGGGAATCTGGGGCTGGCTGGTGGAGCCTGGGAGGAATGCTGAAGAGGCCCTCCCGATGTGATCAACCTCCTGTGGGCCAGAGATGGAGAGCGATGGGAAGCCTGGGAAAAGCAACACTGCCCAGTGTCCCTCGCGGAGGTTGCGGACATGGTAATCCGCTACCTGGCTGCAGATATGGCAGGGCTACCGCTATCTCCAGCTCCATCGGGAAAAGCCCAGCGCTGCCATCTCCAGCGCCAGAGGGAGATGAGTCATCGCTGCCTTCTCCAGCGCCAGAGGGAGAGTCGTCGCTGCCTTCTCCAGCGCCAGAGGAGAGGAGTCGTCGCTGCCTTCTCCAGCGCCAGAGGGAGAGGAGTCGTCGCTGCCTTCTCCAGCGCCAGAGGGAGAGGAGTCGTCGCTGCCTTCTCCAGCGCCAGAGGGAGAGGAGTCGCCGCTGCCTTCTCCAGCGCCAGAGGGAGAGGAGTCGCCGCTGCCTTCTCCAGCGCCAGAGGGAGAGGAGTCGCCGCTGCCTTCTCCAGCGCCAGAGGGAGAGGAGTCGCCGCTGTCGCCTCCAACGCCAGAGGGAGAGGAGCCATTGCTGCCGTCTCCAGCGCTAGAGGGTGAGGAGCCCTCGCCGCTGTCTCCAGCACCAAGAGCAGAGCAGCAGGAGCTGCCTCTGTCTCCACCACCACCAGGAGCAGAGCAGCAGGAGCTGCCTCTGTCTCCACCACCACCACCAGGAGCAGAGCAGCAGGAGCTGCCTCTGTCTCCACCACCACCACCAGCAGCAGAGCAGCAGGAGCTGCCTCTGTCTCCACCACCACCAGCAGCAGAGCAGCAGGAGCTGCCTCTGTCTCCACCAGGAGCAGAGCAGCAGGAGCTGCCTCTGTCTCCACCACCACCAGGAGCAGAGCAGCAGGAGCTGCCTCTGTCTCCACCACCACCACCAGGAGCAGAGCAGCAGGAGCTGCCTCTGTCTCCACCACCGTCAGGAGCAGAGCAGCAAGAGCTGCCTCTGCCTCCGCCACCTCCACCAGCAGAGGGTGAATGCCTGCTGGTTCCGCCTCAACCGCTGTGGGAGGATTGCTTGCCCCTCCCACCTCCACCAGCAGAGGGTGAATACCTGCTGGTTCCACAACCACCGTCCTGGGAAGGACTGCTCTTGCCCTGCTTCGCACCGCCCAAGGATGCCTGCTACGCAACGCCCAAGGATGCCTGCTCCGCATCGCCTGGGGCTGCCTGTTGCTCCGCATCGCCTGGGGCTGCCTGTTGCTCCGCATCGCCTGGGGCTGCCTGTTGCTCCGCGACGCCTGGGGCTGCCTGTTGCGCCGCATCGCCTGGAGAGCCACCAGTTACAGGGAACGAGGGAGAAGTGGAGCTCCCGCTGCCGCCTCCATGGCCAGGGGCTCCCCTCCCGAGTTCGCCTCCGGAGGGTCCGCTACTGCTGCTGCTGCCGTTGCCTCCCGAGGGTCCACTGCTGCTGCCGCCGCCTCCCGAGGGTCCGCTACTGCTGCCATCGCCTCCCGAGGGTCCTGTTTTGCCTGGGTTCGCTACCAGTACTGCCATGCGGCAGGAAATACTGTGGCTGGAGCCCCATGAACGGGAGCTGCCGGCCACGGAAAAGGGGGGAGGTCAGGAGACCAGCTCCCCAGCCGCACTTTCGCGGCAGGAAATACTGTGGCTGGAGCCCCATGAAGGGAGCTGCCGGCCACGGAAAAGGGGGAGGTCAGGAGACCAGCTCCCCCAGCCGCACTTTCGCGGCAGGAAATATTGTGGCTGGAGCCCCATGAAGGGCAGCTGCCGCCACGAAGAAGGGGGAGGTCAGAAGACCAGCTCCCCAGCCGCACTTTCGCGGCAGGAAATACTGTGGCTGGAGCCCCATGAAGGGCAGCTGCCAGCCATGAAGAAGGGGGAGGTCAGGAGACCAGCTCCCCGCAGCAATTTCGCTGCAGGAGAGGGTGGCCGGAGCCCCACGGAGGGGAGCTGCCGGCCATGAAGAAGGGGGCAGGTCTGGAGACCACCCCAAAAATTTTTGGCCAAAGGAGCCGGCCTGTGCGCTGGCCATTGGAACGCTACGGCTGTTTGGGTGGGAGGAGGACATCCCACCGTGGCCGCCACCTTTGGCCCGTTGCTGCCCCTGTTCCTGCGCCGGGACTGCTAGCCGGGACTTTAGGGAATAAGGGGGGAGGTGGCCGAAAAGGCCATGTGTGCTGCGCAGGGGGCATGTGTGGCGGAGTGTCCCGCCCTATGTATTATTATTTGTATTTTTGTTTGCGGCGCGGGTAAAAGCGCCGCGTCTTTTATATTTATATTTAAAACCCGTGAGGATGCATGACTGATCAGCTACTGATTATTTAACTAGCTGACAGTCATGCATCCTTACCAAACGATGCAGACTGTGGCCGAGGGGTAATAAGATAAACAGCTAGTTAACCCCTCGGCCAGAGTATAAGAACCGACAGCTGTCTGTGCTGCGGGGTGGAGTGTTGGAGTGTACAGAGTACGGGAGTGGAGAGAGAGAACGACATAAAACAATTGCTAAAACGTGCTGGATTAGCCAGCACGCCACTTACTTGTTTGTCTGTTTATTCGTTTGGCCCTCGTACCCTTTGGTTTCTGTTTTGTTTAAATCTTTTGTTTTGTTTTGTTTGTTTATTAATAAATACGCTGAGTGCCGTTGCACTCAGCTTCAACCGCCCATCCATTGTTTTTGTTTCAGTTACTTCCTGGTCCGTGACATCAGCACTGCAAGCCAGACTGTCCCAAAGTGTCAATGAAGCAGTTCTTTAATAGGTAAGTTGACAATCTCTGAGCAATAATGCTGAAGAAAATCTTGCCTTCTACGTTTAATAGGGAAATAGGGCGAAACTGACTGATGCTTGTAGAATCTTTTTCTTTAGGTATAAAGACTCCACCTGTTCGGCGCCATGCTCTTGGTACAACCTGTTTTTCCCATGCTACTTTCATCAGTTTCCACAGGATTCGTAGAACTCCTGAAGCACTCTTGTACACTCTGTACGGAACTCCATTAGGCCCTGGAGATGATGAAGCCCTTGCTTTTTTCACAGCTTGCTCTACTTCTTTCCACTTAGGTGCACAGTCCTCCATTTGGTATTCTGGTGGATTGATAGGTGGGATGTCTGAAGGAATTGACATAGGCTCCTGCCTTTTTGAATCTGTATGCGTTTCCTCCAAATATCTCTCCAACTCAAACTTAGATGCTTTTAGTGTGCCATTCTTCTCACTGGTGAATAACTTCTTTACAAATTTGAATGGGTCTTTATAATAGTTAGTTCTCGACGCTCCTTCTTTTTGTAGCGTTTCCGTGGCGCTCAGCTCTGCGCAATGTTGCAAGCTTATGTTTTATGACCCTTTGTAAGAGATTGAGTCCCTCCTTCTGACTTTCTTCTGCTCTTCTCCATTGCTTCCTCAGCTGTCTCCTTTCTCTAACTAAGCGTTCAATCTCCTGCTGCCGTCTAGACTTTCCAGGAATAGTTTGTACTTTTTCCTTCCTTTTTCAACTCCAAACCTCTCGCTTCCATATGCGTAGATGATGTCCCCAAATTTATCCAGTTTCTTTTCAACTGTTCCACTTAACCTTTCCAATGCAAAGCAGAGATCTGTGTTTACTGTGTCCCATGCAGTTTTCTCACAAGCTCTTGGCCATTTAACTCCAGGCTTGTGCCCGTTGAGGTTCTTTTCTCTCTTACGCTGGTTTGTCTGCCCGGGTTCACAAGGATCATTAGGCTCATTACTAACTGTGTCCATGCAAGTCCTCCTCACATCTATGACAGGGGTGTTAATATCCTGCGAACTGTGGTTTGCTTCCTGTCGCTGGATTTCATTCTACTGACTTGACTGACTTCGTAAGAAGTACTGATCAATGTGAGGCCCTTGTCCCTTCTCCCTCAAGCATTTCATTCTCCCTTGATGAATCTTCAAACCCCTGACTGTTGTCGCCTTGCTCCAGCCGCAGACACAAACCTGGGGTTCCATGTCTTTGCTAACTGCAGATCTTGAACTAGTCTTTTGTGAAGTACTCTCCATACTCATATCCGTTTCCGTTCCTAAGTCCTTAACCGTGTTGTCCAACGTTGAGTCATCTTCGCCCCGCTCTCGCAGACTCTAGGGGTATTTTTCTGTTTAATTTCTTTGAAGCCTTGGGCGGGTGTCTCCAGCATCCTGTAAACACAGAGCTGGATACTGCCGACAAGGGTAGCTAACCCTTGCCAGCCCCAATGGGGTCTCTTTCCTCCAGTCAGCTGTCTCTCCAGGCTTTAATGTGTATTGGAATAGAAAACGTAAGTCAAAATAGGAGGGGTGGTAATCTTAATAATAAATTGCTACAGAGTGAATCATTTTGGATTTCTAATTTAAATACTGTGGTACCCAATGGATGAAATGAAGAATTAGATTTTGTACCTTTCATATGAACTATACCAAATTTTTATTTAAACTTGAATAATAATTAAAATAATGAGTTAGGAAATTGGTTTATTATTGTATCTATATAACTTTGGTTTATGGGATATTTGAAGGGTCAATGCTGGATAATTAATCAATGTCTGTAACTCAAATGAGGAATGTTTCATTTTGTATGTAAATTACACTGAGATAACAGTTTTAGAACTTAAGCGAAAATTGATGAACAAATATCTGTGATATACCAGGTGTGGCAAGTCAATTGGTAATTTGTGTTGTGTGCCCATTGAACTAACATTTTACTTAATTGTAATTACCTGTTAAACTCTGTATATTTAAACCGAGATATTGAAGCTGTGTATACACACCGATGAAGGTTTTTTGGCTGATTTTTCTTTGTGGATTAGAACTTTAATCTGTTTGTCCTTCAACAAATGAGGCTGTGAAATGAAGAATAAATAATGAAAATGACTTTTCTGAATTCATTTTTTTTTCTTATGAGTGCAGACCTTTGTTACATTGTTCTGATTTAATAACATAGTATCTCCCCATAACCCTGGGTCTACTGATGTTTTGAGATTTTAATACATATATTTAGGAAAAGTCACAGGCCCCTAGCTGCCAAATCAGTGGAGAAAATGCTTAAAAACCTCCATCGGTCAAAAAGACTGCTCCGGTAGTTCTAGTGTTAAATTTAAGACTGATAATTAAGTCATTAAACCTGAGCAAAGCTGCCAAACCCCTTTGTTAGGACATGTACCTAATGTCAGAGTGCACCTTGACAACCTGGCATAGGCTCAGGTGCTGGAAGGTGTCTTGAGGCTTGCTAATCCATGGGGATTAATATGTCATGCAAGTGGTGTAGATTTAGCAGAGGTTTGTGATGAATGTGATTATCTACAATGTAATGGTGGCTCGCACCTTCTAAATGATTGACGAGAGAAGCCGACTTTCAAATATTTGGTCTGTTGCTAAGCACCCCCATTCATTTTGTTTCCTTTCTGAAAAACATGATGCAGTCTGGACTTTGGGGAAAAATAATGTCCCTGGTTTAAAGCAGCAATACAATATATTTGAACTGATTTAAACTAAAAAAGGTCTAGGCGTTGACCAAGAGGTTGTGGCCTTCAGCTTTGAAACCTACATATCAACCCAGAGTAATACAGCATCCTGGAAAAAAGGTCTGGACCATACTACCACTAATCTTAAAGGGGATAGGAAACACTTTCAGATTGTTTGTAAATGATAAAATGGATGGGAAAGCAATGCAATCTCGGGTTTGTTTTGATTGTTTTTGATTGCCGGTATATGTGAAACGAGCTGTTTAAATTCTGCGGCCTATCAAACTGTAATCCGCCTGCTGGAAATCACTCTTGTGACGTCCCTGGTTGGAGAAGCAGGGGTGTGCAATTCGTATCGCCCGACACCCCGGACAGCAAGATTTGTGTGAGGGACAACAAGTTTTGCCGTTATACTTTGCCCGTCGGACAAGTAGTTTTTATGTATTTATTTTTCCTGTGTTTGTTCTGTTGCTAGAAAACACGGGTATGTTTTTAGAGCCACGCAAGTTTCTGAAAACTGAATTGCGGAAGTCTAGCACCACACAAACATTTTTAAAAGTGTTTACGTCCCACACTATCACTTCTGATTGGCTAGCTGTCGGAAAAGTTGATCTTCTATTGGTTACAAAGAAACCCAGAAATGGCTGACAAGAGAGCCTCTGGCAATGCACAGATTAGTCTTTTAAATTTAAGGTATTATTCACATTTTTTTGTAAACTAGCAAATAAGTGATGCTACTTTCTTATGGCATGAACCTGACATTTAAATGCAGCAATCTAGTAAAAGTTTAAAAACAAAACAAACAAACAAAAAAAACCACCATAGTCGCTAAGGTATTAGTGGATTACAAAAAATCATGTTGTGTAATTTATAAAATTATTTCTGAGTATACTTTTTAGTTTACCGTTTAGAAGCATTTCAAGACAAACTTGTAAGTATGTTTTTTCTTTCAATTTTAGAGTTACTAACCTAGTTTGCTATTTACCATATTTACATTTTTCTTTAGATTTAAACGCTATGTTTAATATATATATATATATATATATATATATATATATATATATATATATATATATATATATATATAATTTATTTCTTAGCAGTCGTAAACAAATACATTTCAAGAATCAAAATGCAAGTAATAATACAATTAAGAGCAAGATAAATACAATGACTCTGAAGTACAGGATTAAATGCAGAAAAATAGGGGGCAGATAAGAGCAAGTAAAGCGCATTTATATATTTGTATATACATATAAAAAAATACATATATATAAAACTGCAGTGTACAATATTGAAGGCATATTTGCAGCGATGATCAAGATTTCTTCGCCAAAAGCGAGGAAATGTGTGTGTTTTTTGGAAATTGTGGCTTTCCAGACAAGATCATCACTAAAGCTAAATATAAATAGAAAAAATGCTTTACTTAATTACAATATACAACACACAGGTGATATATACATACTGGGCCTATAGAAATTTTACACCGCTTTCAAAATGTTCACTTTTTGTTGCCTTATAGCCTGGAATTAAAATGCATTAAAATAGTTTTTTTAAAACTAACCCTAACCCTAACCCTAACCCTTTTTATTAAGAAGTGGAAGGTGTATGGCACCACCAAGACCCTGCCTAGATCAGATTGTCCCTCCAAACTAGATGACCGAACAAAAAGGAGACTGATCAGAGAGGCTACCAAGAGGCCAATGGCAACTTTGCTGCAAGAGCTACAGGCTTTTATCGCCAAGACTGGTCAAAGTGTGCATGTGACAACACTATCCCAAGCACTCCGCAAATCTGGCCTGTATGGTAGGGTGGCAAGAAGGAAGCCATTACTCAAGAAAGCCCACCTTGAATCCTGTTTGAAAAAAAACACTCAGGAGATTCTGTAGCCATGTGGCAAAACGTTTTGAGGTCTGACAAAACTAAAATTGAACTTTTTGGATTAAATTGCTAAGCATTATGTTTGGCGCAAACCCAACACAGCATCACCCAAAGAACACCATCCCTATTGTGAAGCATGGTGGTGGCAGCATCATGTTATGGGGATGCTGGCAGGGACTGGGGCACTTGTCAGGATAGAAGGGAAAATGAATGGAGCAAAGTACAGAGAAGTCCTTGAGGAAAACCTGCTGCCCTCTGCAAGAAAGCTGAAACTGGGACGGAAGTTCACCTTTCAGCATGACAGCGACCCAAAGCACATAGCCAAAGCTACACTGGAGTGGCTAATGAACAAAAAAGTAAATGTCCTTGAGTGGCCCAGTCTGAGCCCCAATCTAAATCCAATCGAAAATTTGTGGCATGACTTGAAGATTCCTGTCCATCAACGCTCCCCAAGGAACTTGACAGAACTTGAACAGTTTTGTAAAGAAGAATGGTCACATATTGCCAAATCTAGGTGTGCAAAGTTGGTAGAGACCTATCCCAACAGACTCATAGCTCTAATTGCTGCCAAAGGTGGTTCCACCAATTATTAACTCAGGGGGGTGGAGACTTATCCATTTCTGATCTTTAAGTTTTGTATTTAATATATAATTTTTTTCTCAATAAAACCTTTTTTCCCCTTAACAGTGTGGAGTATGGTGTGTAGATAAGTGGAAAAAAATTCTCATTCAAATGCATGAAACTCTGAGGCACTGACACAACAAAATGTAAAAAAGTTCAAGGGGGTGTAGACTTTCTATAGGCAATGTAATATATATATATATATATATATATATATATATATATATATATATATATATATATATATATATATATATATATATATATATTCTTTTTTACTAGATTTAAACAGAAGTGATATTAGTTATTTATTGGATGCACAATCCATCGATTTGTGAAACTAATAAAACGTGAAGATTGTCAAATAGGTTTAATGATAGAAATATGAAATGCTTATATATGAGATTATCTGTACAATATTTTATGGCAATGTGTTTATGTATGAATTAATTTATGTATTTATTTTTCAGTGAGAGTAGTGCAGGGAAAGAATGTTGTCCCCCCAAAAAAAAGCCATCGGTATGAAGCCAGGATCACCCTGCTGCAGCAGTGTTCCAGTTAGCCATCATGGGAAAGATGTTAATGAGGAAAAATAGCTGTAAAATGTTGTACACTGTTTTTTAAAAATGGAAATAAACAAAAGAAAAAACATATTTTGTCTTTGCAGAATTTGATGGAGCCTACTGTAAATAGTGTGCATTTTGGTAGAAAAACAGTACAAAATGCAGGGAAACTTGACAGGTTATACACAACTCCTTTAAAAATCTGGGGTTCAGCAGTTACGAAACTGAAAGAGTGTCACAAAGCAGCAGTAATAGTTGGCAATGATTTTGTATCTGTGATGCAACAAACTTAAACACCTGTAAATCACAAGTTGGATTCAGCTTATAGAGATAGAATGAAAAAACAGGCAGAAGCTATTTTTATATTTGAATAACTCCCAAATATTGCTTAATATAGTTGTACTCTTAGTATGTTACTTAAATTTACTAGCAAATGTGTTCCAAACTGCATTCACTGTTATACATTTGTTGAGGTGAGGTGAGGTGGGGTCACACAGAACCTTTTGTGTATCTTGATGAATTTAGTGAACCCGTCAAGCTACTGATCAAAAATTGATGATTGTGTTCACTGTTAAAGTAAAACCAAAATCCTACAAGTTATATTCTACTTTTTTGTGTGTTTTTTGTGCCACAGGGAGGGGGCAAGAGATTTTTGTAACATTTTGTCCCTTGGACAACAAGTTTTTTTCAAAAATTGCACCCCCCTGAGAAGGCAGCTGAAGTAAGTAATTTCATGCAAATTGTATAGAAAATGTCACATTTTAACATGAGATTCAGAGCTTTGTAAATGTGACTTACTGATGATGATTTTGTACAATATCTTTATAACAAAGTAACCTCCCGAGGTTCAGCTCCTGCCCTGTCCTGCAACGCCTAGGACTGCCGAGCCTGCAACGCTTAGGGCTGATAAGCCTGCAACATCTGTGGATGCCAGTTCGCCATCACCTGGGGATGCCTGCACAACACCGACCGGGGATGCCTGGTTGTCATTACCTGTGGCTTTGTTGTGTCCGCCAGCAGTAGTTTCACTGCCGGAGTGTCCCGCGCTGAGGGCAACATTACCGCTGCCAGTGCCACCATCACTACTTGAGTCCACAGCCATTTCCGGAGTGCACTGCACCACTGTCAGCATTGCCACTGCCAGGATTGCCCTGGCTGGAGGAGCCAGCCTTGCCTCGGCCAGCATTGTCGCTGACAACATTGCCGGCTGTGGGCCCATTAATACCCCCGTTCCTGGTCATGTGTGCTGCACACAAGTGGGGAGATGTGTGGTGGGGTACACCCGTCACTGTGCATATTTTATGTTTTGTGTTGTGTATTATTATTTAAAATGTATATATGTATTTGGGCAAAGGTGTTTAAAGTTGACAGGGAAGGGTTAATTACCTTCCTTGCCCAAAAAGTTCACGTGCAGACTGTGCCTGGACTTGACTGAATGATTAACAAGCAATCGAGTCCCGTCACAGCTGCATAAGAGGCACAGATTGCTCACTCGGGTTGAGTGTTCAGAAGTGGAACGAGAGAGCAAGACTGTAAGGTAACAAGAAAGAAAGAAATATAATCAATTGCTACTTTTGCTGGGTTTGGACCAGCACTAAACTTGTTTTTTCACAGTGTTTGTTTATTGTCTGTTTTGGCCAATGTGCCGTTTTGTTTTGAAAAGTGTTTTTTTTTTAAAGCCGATTTATTTACCCCCATCCTTGTGACAACTCTGTGGGTAATTTTATTTCACTTTCTTTCCCCTAGGCTGCTGATCATGGAAAGTTTGGCCAATGCAAACACCAGCTTCGCCCTGGACCTCTTTAAGAAGCTCAGTAATGACAGAAAAGCAAAGAACATCTTCTACTCCCCCCTGAGCATCTCCTCTGCTCTGGCTATGGTGTATCTGGGGGCTCGGGGGAACACAGCCTCTGAGATGGCACAGGTATGTGCTGCTCAAGCATTATAAGAATTACAGTTCTTAGTTGTTTTCAGACCCCTCACACTTGGATATGTGCAAAGGCCAGGCCATTTGGTGTTAATTCTGTCCAAAGTGTTCAGTATGAGCCTTTTTTTCCCCTGGGGTACTAGTAGAAATAACTGTATTGCCTAAACATATCCCTCATTAGACTGTACAGTGGCTATTATTATTATTATTATTATTATTATTATTATTATTATTATTATTATTATTATTATTATTATTTAATTAATAGATAATTGAGTAAGCTGCCATTAAAAAAGAAACTCTGCCATCTTAGGTCTATCCTTTAAATCATTCCCTACCTTGCTGGCATGGAACCTTGTGCTCCCAGCTTGCCCATTCAAGATTGATGCCAACATTCTAAAGACACTTACCTTTAGAAATGTGCTATCAGTGCGTTTGCTGACTCTCCCTGTAAAATAATGTTACGCAATGTCACTTATTTAGTTCTCAAGTTAGACAAATGTACAATTTAGTTATTTTGTTTTGTTATATATTTATAATTGCACTATTAATAAACAGTATGAGCTTTTTTTCCCCCTGGGGTACTAGTAGAAATAACTGTCTTGCCTAAATGTATCCATCATTCGACTGTACAATGGCAGCTTATTATTATTATTATTATTATTATTATTATTATTATTATTATTATTATTATTATTATTATTATTTAATTAATAATTGAGTAATCAATTAAAAAAGAAACTCTGCCATCTTAGGGCTGTCCTTTTAAAATAGTAGACAGCATAAAATAAAGACTTGGAGAAATGGCCACCTTCAGAATGTTTAAAGACAATTTCAGAGCAACTCAGATTTCTCTGGGGAAAGTGTCTCTCTGCCCTTCCCGCAAAAGCTAGGTGTGGTGCTCAGTAGGTACAAGTTCAGTTATAGCAGTAAGCTGCTAGTGTCATAGATCAATATACTGTAAAAATGCTGCCATAAATCTAACACTGGGTGTGGTTCCAGCTTTAGGGAATGGCATGTGCAGGTCTACATTGTACTGTATACAGGGGTTATAAAGTGCCTGAATGTATAAGATGATATTTTGTCTTAAATCATCTGTCACCAGTGGAACTTTATTTCAATAAATATTGCACTTCACCCTGTTGTTTTTAAAACACTGTATTTCTATGGTGTAATTTTCCAAATTGACAAAGTGTATTTGTCTACAGAAAAGCTACATTTAAAAAATATATATAGTTCAATACATGCAAGTTAAAACAGCCTAATCTTAAACTGAGTGGGAGTGCATAAAGCCACAATCTTACCTATAGTAAAATACAGGAAGAGGTTGTTGGTTCCTTAGGTAAGCTGCACATTGTGAAAAATGGTATGGCTTTTCCAAGGATCTAAATTAGTCACTTTAAAAAGTGAAAAGCCCAGCTCATGTTTTAGAAAGAGGTATGACATTGTTACCAGACAAGGTTTCCAGTTTAAGCTAAGAATCCATTTCTTTTTTTCATGGCAAGAGGTGCTGTGCGCAGGGCATTCCAGCTGCAGTTGCTCTCCCCACTTATAAAAGTATAAAATGTTTTTTTTCCCCAAAACACATGGTGAAATACTTTAATTCTGGGACTTAGAGAGACAGTAAGAACAAATTGTGTTTGTGGTTTTGTTTAGTGTTCTCTGTTAACCACTTTATACTGAACATATCGTATGATAATGAATCCATTTTCTATCCAATGTCTGTGTATCAATAGCAATGTTGCCTGGCTCCCATGTTTTCCTGGCAGCACAGTTAATCCCTTTAAGGTTCAATTGCTAATTTCCTTAGTTTGAATTGTTGTACGTCAGATTTACTAAACTTTTGCTCCAGTGCAAACTGTGCACCAGTTCTCTTTCAAGTATGAAATGTAACCATTACCGAATGGGTATTAACCTCTTCAGCCCTTTCAGGACCAAGCATTTTTCAGTGGGATGCTCCCCCAGGACCAGACGTTTTTTGGCTGTAGTTGACTCTCTTACTTTAAAAAATTCACAAAAAATATTATTTTTTTTTTTAACACAATATTTTTTTTTTTTTTAAATATTTTGTTATTATATATTCTGCTTAGAGATACATGTATAAAAACACTTTATTCTATGACCCGAGGGACTTTACAATACTTCCTCAGAGTTTTATAAGCAATAATGGACACTACTCTCGATTTTTTTTTTTCTCAAAACAAATATTTATAAATAAAATAAGTTATTCATTCCATTATTATCAGTAATAAGGAAAAAAATAACTACCTGATGCATTTAGTTCATTAAATAGTATATGCTTATATCCACAGGTTTCTTGATATTTATAAATGTTGTAAAAACCACATGACAGAATAAATGTTCTGATATAATTATAGGTCAAATACGTCAAATTTACAGTGTTTCCCTTTTTTTGTATTAGCGCTAAACAAGTTCCTGTGATTTGTTTCTGCTGGGCTGCTGTAAACTGCCTCCGCCCTGTAGATACTAAATGCCCCTCCCGGTGACCTCACACGAAAAAATAAACTATCGGGAAGTGAACGTCGGCCCATCCTCTATCCATTGATGTGTGTTTCAAGCCTGTACTACAAAGTACGGTGGCCCTGTAAGTCATCAAAACTGCTTAAGCAGCTGATACAGCACCTGTACAGTATTAATACTGCACTGTATTGTTACCTGTATAATGCCTGGGTTTTATCCCTGCGAGACATCTTTTGAAAGAGTTTTGAGCCCATTTCTCCAAGTGTACGCTGGAGAAATGTTTCTCCCACAGCTCTACAGAGCGCTCTGCATCCCTCACTCCTGCACAGCGCTCTGTGTCCCCCACCCCATGGCTCTATGCCAAGGGAGAGTGAACGACGCAACCGGGAAGACAGCCTCCGCAGGTAGCAGTCTTAACAGTTTTCCTCATCCTCCTCTGCCTCTCCTTCTCATGCGAGGAAGAAGAAGAGTCAGCATTCCAAGTGATCAGCAGACTTTGAGCTGATGGATAAGCTCTGGGTTGCAGTTTGCCACCAAGTAGTGTACGGGGAATTGCTGCGTGAACGTTCGGCACAGCCTGCCCACCTGTCCCCTTGTGGTCCCAGGAGGCTCCAAGTGCAGATTGTCAGCAGGATGATGTGCTCTCCCTCACCGCCTCTGTGGAGGTGGAAGAACAGGAGCTGGCATTCATGTCTGCGGGAGAGCTTATGCCACTGATCGAGATGGCCACTGCAGTTTTGCAAGTGCCCTGGCCTACAGAAGGTGAGACAAGGCAGTCCAATTTTGAGGACGAGCCTACCGGTGTCCCCCGCCCCCCCTCATTGCACCAGGATTTTCTTTTTGAGGTCCAGTCGTCCTGGGCTCACCCCGCTACGGCTTGTTTCCCGGTCTATGCACACCCTATGTAGGGTCCACACGATGTGGACCAATTTCCGTTGGCAGGGGCTTCAATTGCTGCATTGGCACAAGCGCTCCATTTTCATAGACGCTATCTGCCCCAACAAACACTGCTGGGTCTCGGAGGTGATCCTCAAGCGTGCCTATTCAGCCTGTGCGTTTGTCGCACAGCTGGACAACTTTTAATAGCATTCTGGTAGTCTATCAGTCCTATTTGCTGAGGTCTCTCTCTGATTGTCACAGGCCCTCACCACAACAGCTGGATGAGCTGCACCTGGTTTATAAGAACCTGCTTCATCTGTCAAAGCTAAACGGGCAGGCTGTAGGTAGAAACCTGGCTGCGCTGGTAGCCACATGCAGGCAGCGTTGGCTTTCCTACGCACGTGTGCCTGATGGGTACACTGGGGTATACCTTTGGTCCTGCAGTGGACGAGATGTTGCTGCGCTCTCACTGCATGCGGGAATCCATGAAGGAGCTGATGCGCTTCCTTCCAAAACAGTGACCACCCCCAGTGTGCAAACCAGCGGCAAACCAGCACCCCAGGCCCCAGGCTGCCAGAGGTAGTATTGAGAACCGGCAGAGCCTATAATAAGTTTCGGAGCAGAGGCAAAAACCTCAGGCCAAGCCACAAGGTGAGCAGCGGCCCTAGGGGTTTACTGCCACAGGCCCAGGGCCTCTTCTCAGGGAGCAATCTAGAGTATTGACGTCAGTGCACCACGGACATCTGGGTGCTTACTACTGTTCAAACTGGCTATGCTCTGCACTTCTCCCTCCCTTTCGGGACGTGATTCCAACATCTGTCACGGACCCGCAAGACGACGCAGTGGTTTCTCAGGAGGTAGCAGCTCTGCTGCAAAAGCTATTCGTATGGGACACCCCCTGCAGTTGGAGGAAGGGTTCTACTCCAGGTACATCCTAGTGCCCAAGTGGGATGGTGGCCTCAGACCGATCCTCGACCTCAGACAGGTCAACCCATGTCTGAGCTGAAGGAGGTCCAAAATGTTGACGATGCAACGTTGCAGTCAATCAGGCCAGGCGACTAGTTCGCCACAGTGGACCTCAAAGACGCTTATTTCCAGATCCCCATAAAATCAGCACACAGGAAGTACCTGCAGTTCGCCTTTCTGGGTCTTGCTGTTTCACCTTTCTCTAGCTCACCGTGCCTTTTCGAAGTGCATGGAAGCTGTCATGGCCCCATTGATACTCAAGGCTTCAGTACTCAATTATGTGGCCAGCTGTGTGGAGTAGTGGTTAGGGCTCTGGACTCTTGACTGGAGGGTCGTGGGTTCAATCCCAGGTGGGGGGACACTGCTGTTGTACCCTTGAGCAAGGTACTTTACCTAGATTGCTCCAGTAAAAACCCAACTGTATAAATGGGTAATTGTGTGTAAAAATAATGTGATATCTTGTAACAATTGTAAGTCGCCCTGGATAAGGGCGTCTGCTAAGAAATAAACAGTAATGTTGACTACTGGCTCAATTTGTGCCTGTCTCCAGCACAGACAGACGCCCACACGGAACTTGTCACTGGCCACCTTCAACGGTTGGGCTTTATGGTGAATCAGGCGAAGAACCAGCTCACGCCTTCTCAGACAGCCTCCTATCTAGCAGTGGACTTGGACTCCAGGTCGATGCTGTCTACTCTGTCGGACTCTGTCTGTTAGAGCTATTTAGTCAATGGGCTGTTTAGCTCAACAGGGCGCTCACAGTAGTGAAGTTCCATAAACTTCTGGGCTGATGGCAGCAGCTTCTCGGACCTTACCTTTGGGTCTCCTGTGCATGTGCCCTCTGCATGCCTGGTTCAACACCAGGGTTTTTCATCTCTTTTGCTCTGGGCACACAAGAACCTTCTCTCATTGCGGGCAGTACATCCAGCGAGGTGAAAAACTGGGCAGCGGACCTCCTCTTGCCTTCCCACCGCTCGTCTTGCTCCCATTGTTTCAGGAGAAAATCAGGCAGGACTGGGCCAAGGTGCTCCTAGTAGCCCCTTATTGGCCCAGGAGACTCTAATTTTAAGCCCTCAGCGGCCGGCCGTGGAGACTGCCTATGCGCAGTGACCTGCTCAGTCAGGCATGAAGGACCTTTTGGCATACCGACCCATCTAGCCTGTAGCTTTGGATCTGGACCCTGAACGGCTCCATTAACACCTTACAAAATGCCGGAGTCTCCCCAGGAGCTCAGCTTCGTAGCGGGGCAATTTTCGAAAGGGGTTCGCCGGCTTCGGCCACCTATGTAGGACATTGTTCCTCTCTGGAGGATAGACGTGGTGCTCAATGCACTCTTGAAGCAAAAGCCTGCTTAATTTTTACAGAGGCAGGACAAAGGTTACACTCCGTACCAATCCTGCCTTTTGCCGAAGATGATCTCAGCATTCCATGTCAACCAGTCTGTGGAATTGGTGTCTTCTTTCCATCTCCTTTCCAGTCTGAAAGGGAAAAACATCACCAATTATTTCCCTTTCTTTTCTGCCACCAGTACGTGTGTGGTCGAGACTGCCATTAATTTCGCCAGTTCTTTATAGTTTGGCCAGTATAACTGGGTGTGGTAGCCTTTTTGCCACCCCCACTATTAGGTGACGTTTTATCGGTCCTACCGATAAATATGCTTTTATGGTGGGGTATGTCATCGTGTCTCCATGGATACAGGAGATAGCCACCTGACCTTGTGGATTCCATGACACACTGCCTTGGAGAGCTGTCCTAATTAAGGTCTACTCACACTCTGTGTCCACTAATGCGTGGGTATTCACATTCCCTATAACCACATTAATAATACAAGGCCCCTCCCTACCATTTTCCCCTTGCTTATCTATTTCAGGTGACCAATTACACACTGCCACGTCACACTCCAATGAAGCGGGGCATGACCTGGCCAGGTGTCCCGGCTGGTTGCCCCTAAAACAAGTTGGGGGGACAGAGGGCACATTGGTTAATTATCTGTCCCGTTGCTGGTATGGCAACGGGCAGGGGCAGCACCTCTACTCCAGCTGGGGCCAACCTTGGTCTTCATGAAGGGGAGGCAGGGTGGCCCATCGGGGTGCGCAGTCTGGGAGGTCTCGATCCCGGTGCTGGTGGTGGTGGGAGAGAGAGAGAGGAGGTGGTGGTGGGCGGCTCCGGTTGGTTGGAGCCATGAGAATGCCGGTCCGGACAGAGACCAAGGAGTCTTCGAAGTCCTCGGCTAGTGGCACAGCTTTTTCCAGGGTGTCGGGGTTGTGGCGCCGTATCCACACTTGAGTGTCGGTGCCGACCACATGGCAAAACTGTTCCACCACTATCGCCTCCCCCATTTGTAGATTGGTCGTCTTGGTGGGGGTCAGCCAGTGTACCATGTGGTCACACAACCTCGCGCGACCACCCTGGGGCGTCTATCCAGGGACCTTTGGTACTCCCTGAACTGTATCCGGTGCATCTCTGACGTGATGCTGAGGCGACGGAGGATTGCCAGTTTCACCAGGTCATAATCGGCGGCTTCAGCGTCGGCCACTGCCTGGTATGCTGCCTGAGTCTCCCCGATCAGGCAGGGTCCCAGCTGGCTCGCCCAGAACTCCCGCAGCCATGACGCGGTGGTAGCCAGCCGCGCGAAAACGACCAGGTATGCTTCTGGGTCATCTTGCGTCATCATCTTCAACGCCTGTGCCTTCGGTGCCGTCATTGCAGGTACTGTTGTAGGTTGTGGCGCTATTGCAAGACCTACCCTTTCAATGAGCGCCGTGTACCTCTCCTCTCTCCATCTCTCCTCAGTCTCCCATCTGTGGTCTAGCACCTCCAGCAGCTCTGCTAGTGCTGTGCGATCCATAATACCACCCTAACACCACGTGTGGCAAAGTGGTTAACAGTGTGCAGGTGATCAATAAAGAGACAGACAATTATAATCCAGGTGCAGTGTTGTTTAATGGTTCTATTTCTTAATCCAAATGGCTGATGGCGAACAACAGTAAATAATAACAATGTCAATGAGAAGCAATACAGCAGCGTGTATTGCTTATCTGTAATCAGCGGGTTGGCCCCGAAATAATAACAGTCCCGTTTTAATTCACCCACACGGAACACGTACACAAACACAAACACCCGTCCACAGTGCGTGCTCTAGTGTTCGTGGTGAAAATACAGTACTTCATTGTAAACAAAGTGCAGTGTTGTCCAGGTTCGTGCTGGCCTCTTGCGACAGCTCCTGGATCATGTTTAGCCGTCTAAATAACAAATATAATTCAGACACGACAATAAACAAACAAAACACTCACGATTTTCTCTACACAAACCACAGGTCCTTCCAAGTTGTTCTCTAACCAAAACAAAGGAACAAATTACGTCGCTTCGTCCCCTATTTATACCGTCACACGTGACCCCTTGGTAAACGATTGCAGCCGCTCCTCCAATCCGCAGCTGCCACATCATTTCCCTTCCGGGTTGATGGGTTAGTGCACTGAAGCTCCACCCTCTTTCTAAATGACCGACTTCCTTTTAACCCTAGGAATGAAGTGTCAGGCCAAACAGTCCAGGGTACTCTGTTCCTGTTACTTAGCGCCCACACAGGTCGGGAGGGAGATTTACCATTGTCTTTCTGTCACAATGACATACTCCTGTTCAGGTATATTCTTCCTAGACTGTATTATTGGTTGATTTGTATTAAAATAATAAAATCCAATCTGCTTCTGATCAAATAATATATATATATATATATATATATATATATATATATATATATTTTTTTTTTTTAAATCGCACCAGTGTACATGCTGATGACTGTCTTCTAAGACCCACGGGTGAAGTTTGTATACTTGCCTGTGTCTGCCCAAGGTTTCCTTGATAAGTGAAGAACTGAAGGGTCCCAAATATATATGACCACTACCTGCTGTGCTGCTGGATGGTTAACATTTCAGCTTTACATATATGTGTAATATTACATGTGTTCATAATTTTACTTGTTTTAAACTGTAGGTGCTTCATTTTAGCAAACCGAAAGGAGATGGGGCTGCTGCTGGAATGCAACAGAAAATGCAAATGCAAATGCCTAGCTGTTTTCAGGTGATATATCAAAGTTACACAAACTCTGGCAATGGCGGCATGCATTTCTAGTTATTGGAGCAAGCTTTTGGGATAGGTGGGGTGAGATTAAAAGGCAAAGCCTTAGATTTATTTTGTGTTGGGATATGAATATCAAATTGCACATGAGGTTTATTGTTTTTGATGCATGATATGTCTGGCTCTTTTTTTTTGTGAATGAAAAATTACTTTATTGAAATTCAATAGGAAGTATAATATTTTAGTTTGTAAAAAGGTGCTTGAAAAGGCAGTCCAAAGCTGGTACAATGTATGCGTTACTAATAACTACGTTCTTGGGAAGGTACAGGGTCTGTTCTTGACCATTCAGTAAACATGTTGTAGATGCTTGAAAGCTGGCGGGTAATAACATTACTGCATCCTTCAGCTGTTTTTTAAACTTTCTTTTTCTTTAAACCTCAAGTACATGATCAAATGTACTAAGCTTTTGCTCCAAACTGGTAATCTAACAAAAGAGTAAGAAACATTTTTAAATGTTGTTTTTATTATTAATTTAAAACTGGAACAATATCTTGGTATATCTGTCTAATAAAGATGGAAAGCTGAATAACTCTGCTCTCTTTGGTTTTGTACAACAGTCCGTCTCCTTTAACAAATCTAAGGATGATGTGCACTCTGGATTCAGCACGCTGATCTCTGACATCAACAAACAGGGCGCTCCCTATAAATTGTGTTTGGCTAATCGTCTGTATGGAGAGAAATCATTTGACTTTGTCAAGGTAAGATTCATTGTTTGGGCCTTTAGTTATCAGTAAGGCAGTACTTTATTTTATTGATATTTCTGTACTAAGGCAGTGAACACAAATCTTTTTTTTATATATATATGTTTATAAGGCCCACGCTTTCCTACAATATTGCATTAAGAGATGATTGCCTTTACCAAATAATATTCTTGGTCAGAGAAGTGGTACTACAATGTAATGATTGATTTAAATGCAATTGTATGACTGTAACAGGGGTGTTCTGTTACGGTGTGGGTATCCGCGAAGAAACGAGAGAGACACAGAGGGCTTGACATTGAAACGCCGCTGAGGCGTCCAAATGTTATTTACAATCACACAGGCAGTTGCAGTGGTAGATGGACACCATTAGGGTACCAGCAATTGTAGCCCTTGTGTAGAAGCATATATATGTACATCAAAATGCATTAAAAAAAGCACTTTTCAAAACAACTAGAAAATGTAAGTTGGCCTACAATCAGGCCGTGCACTATTCTTCTTCTTCATTTCTTAGCAGACGTCCTTATCCAGGGCGACTTACAATTGTTATAAGATATCACATTGTTTTTACATACAATTACCCATTTATACAGTTGGGTTTTTACTGGAGCAATCTAGGTAAAGTACCTTGCTCAAGGGTACAGCAGCAATGTCCCCCACCTGGGATTGAACCCACGACCCTCCGGTCAAGAGTCCAGAGCCCTAACCACTACTCCACACTGCTGCTATACAGGGAGGTCTGGACCAGGAACTTTCTCCCAAACACACATTTAACTGTGTGGGATTAAAATCCCCTAAATTAAATCACTAATCTAAATTACTTATTTTGGCTGCATTGGGGCGTGTGTGAGGCCAATTAAGTAACTCAGCAACCTCCCCCCAAAATTGAAATGTGTTTTTTTTTATTGCTTTGTTTAACATCATGAATGGCATTTGCAATTACTGTATAATCTAATGTATTTGCTTTTTTTCCCTTTATGTTTTTTTGTGTTTGGTTGGGGTTGGACTTCCTCCCTTAAGTTTAGTAATATTCAGTGTAATATTTAGTGTATTCATCACACCTGCAGTCCTACCTCCCTCCTTCCCTACACCTGTAGTCCTACCTCCCTCCTTCACACCTGTAGTCCTATCTCCCTCCTTTACACCTGTAGTCCTGCCTCCCTCCTTCACACCTGTAGTCCTACCTCCCTCCCTCCTTCACCACACCTGTAGTCCTCCCTCCCTCCTTCACCACACCTGTAGTCTTACTTTCGTGCTTCACACGTGTAGTCTTACCTCCGTCTTTCACCTGAGCTGTAGTCCTACCTACCTCCTTCTCCATCTCCGCACCTGTAATCATCCCTGCTTCCTTATTAGACACCTCTTCTTTTCTAAGACCTTTCACCCTTACCTCACCTTGCTGTCTCACTGACATCTCTGCTGTTTTAGGACCTTTCCTCACCCTCACCTCACCTGCACTCTGGTCTTACTGCCTCTCTGATACGTGACCTACTTAGCTTTCATGTTTTCCCCTTTCGCTTCCCTGCCTTCTCAGTAACAGCTCCTGACCCTAGCCTCTCACTCCGAACCACTCCATACGCCTTTGGGTAGCACAGCACTGAAGACTCATGGAGTAGGTACACACCACCACCACTCAAGCCCTGAAATTAAATGACAGGTTTTTTTTTTAATATAATACAATCCACATTAATATAATGTAATTTTTATTTCTTAGCAGACGTCCTTATCCAGGGCAACTTACAATTGTTACAAGATATCACATTATTTTTACATACAATTACATTATTTTTTTACACATTATTTTTACATACAATTACCCATTTATACAGTTGGGTTTTTACTGGAGCAATCTAGGTAAAGTACCTTGCTCAAGGGTACAGCAGTCGTGTCCCCACCTGAACCCACAACCCTCTGGTCAAGAGTCCAAAGCCCTAACCACTACTCAACACTGCTGCTATACAGGGAGGTCTGGACCAGGAACTTTCTCCCAAACACACATTTAACTGTATGGGATTAAAATCCCCTAAATTAAATCCCTAATCTAACAGTGCAGTTATCCCAGTCTGCACACTGTGATAACTGAGACGGACACACACTCATGAGGATTCTTCCCATTCACCACACACACACTCATGAGGATTCTCCCCATTCACCTCACACACTCATGAGGATTCTTCCCATTCACCTCACACACTCATGAGGATTCTTCCCATTCACCTCACACACTCATGAGGATTCTTCCCATTCACCTCCAGGCTTGCAAAAGAACAACAAAGGACTGGCATTCCAGCCCCTTTATAAAGGCAGATGAACAGGGTTAATTGATAATCAATTAGTCAATTAAAACTTGGCCACCTGGTGCACATTAAGTTTAAATTAGGCAGGGAGGGAAGTCTAACCTCCCAGCCCTGTCATATCTAGCACACACTTTATTTGAAAAAACTTTCCAATTTAAATACATTTTATTTACAAAAAAACCCAGAAACATCATTATTTACAGGGGCAGGCCTCAGCCCTGTCACAATAACCCATTGGTAGAAAGGTCCCCATTCCCAAGCTTTGATATCGTGTAGCATCGAGCTCCATATTAGCATGAGTGTAATAAAGTACCAGGAGCACCACTGTGAAATGTGTGTCCATTGTATTGCAATTGCTGTGGTAATAATTGCAAAAGACGCATTTCATTAATCGTCCTTGTGAGGGGAACTTAAATATTTCAGTATATTTCACAGGCAACTCATTGAGTTTAAGCTTTTCATATAATGCATTCAACTTAAACAAACAACACAATTTAATATGGCGGGTGACAAGCGTTTTCATTTTATTTCCTGTAGGAATTCATTCAGGACTCCAAGAAGTTCTACCAGGCTGAGCTGGAAGCTGTTGATTTTGTAACTGCATCAGAAGCAGCCAGACAGAACATCAACTCCTGGGTGCAGAGACAGACACAAGGTGAAGCTAATTAATGCAGCAAATCTTATCTTGTTATCCGCTATGATTGTCTCAAAGCACTGGTTATTAAATAACCAGTTTATTAAAAGGGAAATTCCAATTATTTTAATCTCTGCAACAAAAAGTATTTATTATTATAATGCTAATTTACAATGACTTTTTATGTATTATCATTTAGACAAAATCCAGAACTTGTTGGCTGAAGGGACTGTTGATGCTCTGACCAGACTTGTCCTGGTGAATGCCATCTATTTCAAAGGAAACTGGGGGAAGAAGTTCAGCGAGAGTGAAACAAGAGAAAGGGCTTTCCGACTGAGCAAGGTAAGCATGTTCTTTGTTAAAGATTTTACATTATTGGTGTGCATTTCCAAAAAAAAGTTATGTTCTTTTACCCAAGTAGAAATTATGATATATGGAGTTTGAACCTTTGTCTCAAAAGCAAGTGTGATGCCTATTGATGCTATAAATTGTCTATCTTTTTTTCTGATATTTATTTACAGAATGGAACGAAGCCTGTGAAGATGATGCAACAGAAAGCCGAGTTTAACCTCACATTCATTCCTGAAGTGAACAGTCAGATTATAGAGCTCCCATATGTTGGCAATGAGCTGAGCATGCTCATCATCTTACCTATGGGAATTGAAGACGATTCCACTGGACTGGAGAAGGTAAGGAAGGACAGCTTCTGAAATTAGCAGACATCCAATGAAGGAATCATAACACTTTGCAGGTCTGTTGCAGTTGCCTAAGAAAGGCACCATTAGTGACAATACCTGTTTTACAACCACTTCCAGATGTCAACACTAAATAAGTATCAGTATAACTCTTGGTTTTTACTTTTGTGTGATTTTTAGCTAACATGTAAGGTGATTTTTTTATGACAGAGTTCAGCTGCACTGATTTGATTAATTATGTATGATTTTGGTACCAGAGGTGGAATGCCTGTACCTTTTGAATGATGTGAGAATAGGTGCCGAAGTTGTAGGAAGAAGGAAGAAAGCACAACAATTAAAGTCTGAAACACAACACTTTATTATGAATCTCTATGTAAATGCATCCAAATATATAAGCAGCAAATATAACACTGATGATGGATATTACCCCAGATTCTAGTGGGAGCACAGTCTACAGGTGTCTGACCTTCAACACTAGGTAGCTTTAGAAAACATCAGCTAGCTCTGTGTTTTGCTACTCGGGTGAAGCAACCGGTGACAGCGGATTGCAGTGACTTTTTAAACTATTTCTCCTAATTCACATTCCCTCAAATATTCCTTATCTCTCCTGTCTCCAACATAGATGTTGATTATAAGGCTGAGGCGATTTGACAACTATCGATTGTCAAGCCTATACATCGTTTTTGTGTAAAGGAAAGCTTTTATTTTTTATTAAATTTGGAATCGCAATTATTTTTCGCATTAAGCACAGAGCTTCTCTGCTCCCCTCAGGTCTGAGTCACTGAATCTGTATGTGATGGAGCTCACCTCCCCCCAACCCCTGTGAGTGTTTACTGATGGGATTATATCTGTGGAGTCTTCAAAGTAACAGAGCAAGTTAAGAGCGTTGTGCTATAATTACAAATACTGTATCGACCGAGCTACAATGCCTTTCGATGTTTGACAATTATTTTCTAAATTAAGACTGCAAGAAAGAAAAGTAAAAAAAGTAATGTTTGGGATACTCCGGTAACACAACTACAGTGCTGCCTCGCTATAAGGCTCTCGGTTATAACGTGCCTCGGATATAACGCTCCTACAGTATGTCCCCTAATTCCCTATACTAGTGATTCATGCAATATTTCGAAGGTAAATAATTTCCGTTTCTGTCTCTCCCTTTTGATACAGTATCTAAACTGAAGAAAAGCTACTCTGGCACTTTATAACAGACATCTTATTCAGTACTTGTTTTATAACTAAATAAATATTAGACTTATTATGTGGTTATCTTTCCTAATGTATTTACTTTTTTGCTGCTAGAGGAGCTGTGGCTTTCTCCAGGAGACGAGACACTTCAGCCTCACTTTAGCCCCACTCTGGCAGCCGAACCTGGGGCGAGCCCATTCCCTCTTCCCCTCTCCCCCGCTCCTGACCCGCTCTCCTTCTCGCACGTGGTTTGCTTGTCTGTTGCTTCGAACTGAACTTCTGACCACCATTTAACCAGGCTATTTATAGTTTAAAAACTGCTAATTAAAATGATCCATGAGTGGGAATGTTACCTTTTTTTGTAAAAAATATAGCATTAATTACATGGTGCTTTATGCATGGTTAATTCAGGGAAAGTTACATTTTTGCTTCACTATATGTGCATTATAGAGAGGGAGTTATTGTAGTTTGTATTTTAGTCAGATGTGTGTTGTTATGTGTCCCGCGGCGCCCCCCACCCCCTCCTCCATGTATAACGCTCTTCGGTTATAACGCTCATATTTTGTGTCCCCCGAGACCTGCGTTCTGTATATTAAAATGGTTAAAAGTACCAGATGTTACAATTCATATCTAATAATACACTGCATCTTCCCAAAACTTTAACAAAACCTTGTGTGCAAAATGACAGCAGAAGATGCAGCTGAGAGAACAACGTTGAGGCTAGATGGATATTATTGTTCACCAGTAATGAGATCTTGAGTCAGATGCAGAACAAAAGTACAGAATACATTGTCAAGCATATTAATAGGTTGCAGAGAGTAATGACGTAAGATCAAGACCCTTTGCATTAAAGGTTTGACACAATCTTGCCCCTCTTGAGGATGGGTCATGGTATGCAGAAGCCAAGATATAAAGGATAAAAACTCCTTCCACGGAGACACTAACACAAAAGGTGAGAGGTAAGCTTGGTGCAAGGTGGAGAGATGTTGAGGAGAGAGCACTCTTACAGCTAAAGCACAGGTCACTTTGATAAGCTTGTACCATTAGGGGTCGTACTGCCCTGAACAACAGCAAGCTTCTATTTAAAACCAATGCTATGTGACTTTTAATATTGTGAAAATACCAAGAGGGGTTTGTGGTCTTTCTTTCTGCAGCTTGAAAGGGAGCTCACCTTTGAAAATCTCATGAAGTGGACTAAGCCAGAAATGATGGGCAACACTGAGGTAACCGTGACCCTGCCAAAATTCAAGCTGGAGGAGACCTATGACCTCAACTCGGTTCTGATCAGCTTGGGCATGGTAGATGCCTTTGATGTCACCAAGTCTGATTTCTCTGGCATGTCGTCCAGTAATGAGCTGGTGCTGTCGAAGGTGGTGCACAAGTCCTTTGTGGAGGTGAATGAGGAGGGCACAGAGGCAGCTGGTGCCACCGGGGCCACCGTGTCACTGACCAGTGTGAGGATCCCTGTACACTTCAATGCTGACCACCCATTCCTGTTCTTCATTAGGCACAACAAAACCCGCAACATCCTCTTCTATGGCAGGTTCAGCTCTCCTTAAGTCTGCACTTCTGTAGAATTGGTCAGCCTTGTATACAAGTGCTCTGATTTTTGCCTTCCACCCTTATATCTTATTACGCAATATGTAAAATCCATAATGAGGTGTTCTTTATAAGGAAAGGGTATTTAAAACGCTCCGCTGAATTGCATAGCTCCTTTTTGTTTATTTCTTACAAAACTACTGCAGTGTTTAGGGATGATCGAATGACATCTTACTGGACTGCATAACTCTGTTTTATAACCACAGTGTGTAATCTTCACTAGTTCTGCTTACAGTTTAATAAACAAGGCTTTAAACATGCATTACATTCTTACAAGTGCTTTTTTTGTTGTTATTTTTCTTTTTCCAGATTTAATTTTCACTTATGTATTAGAAGTGTGCAGTGGCCCTATCCCTTATAAAAAAAGTACTATACTATTACTATAAAACCCTATAGTAATGTACTATAGTAAAATGACAATGCTATAGTACTGTACTACAGTAGTACTAATGTTCCGTACTACGGTACTGTACTCCATTAATACAGAAGTACAGCTACAATGTAATACTACAAGTCAAATATAGTAGACCAATGGTAATACTGGTAGTAAGCAATATTTAACAACAGTGCTATATTTTCCGAATAGTTTATTTAAAATGCTCCAGATTTTTATTTCAAGAATTTTATTTGCGTACAGAATGTTGCTGATTCTGTACCTTAGCAGTTTAGTTTATCACTAATGTGGCATGTCTTCTGGCAAGCTGTTTTTCTTTATCATTCAGTTTAGTTCTGATAGCTCAGTTAACTTTTATTTGCCCCCCCCAAAAAAAAAATACAACTGAATTTTTAAAAATCAGGTTAATTTTTCTGTCTTTGTCAACAGGATTCACACTATATAAGGGTAACTAAAAACGATTTAATATAAACCTAAATAAAGGGGTGTTTCAACACTAGTGTTATCCGCACAATTAAAAAGAAATAAATATGGTGAAAACCGATGCCAAATACAAACTCCCTACAATGATTTAATACCTTGTAAAGTGGGCAACACCACAGTACAGCAGTTCTTTACTATCACAAAGTTACATTACATTTTTTACAGTATTGTCTGAGTGAGAACACATTTTTATTGCTTAATTTGACAGATTTAAATTAAGCACACTCTAGCAGAGTGCCTCTTGGGGTGTGACTCGTGTTAATGCCTTAATGCTTTTATGCAATGTTTTGAAACATACATTATTATTTTTAATTGTTTTATTTGTTTTGTTTTCTGAGTGTGTCAAAGCGCTTAAATGCTGTTGAAACAATAGTTCTTTGAAATACACTTTTAAGGTGATGACATCAGACAACCAATTGCAGCAGTTAAAACAATGCTAATACTGACTTCTGGTTGATTTTTGACAGTTGATCGAATTTTGATCAGGTAGAGAGATGTTTTTAAAGTTCAGTTAAAGTGATGAGGCAGCAGGTACTCTACCAGAGATTACTAGTGTAAGCAGGTAACTTGCCTTTATCATGTCAAGATCTGCATCTGTTAAGATTCGGTTTGATTTAAAATAAAGTACAATTGAACTGGGTGTAATTAAATGAAATTGTATTAATCAAAAGCTTAATAACTTACTGTAGGGGACCGGAAATAATTTGTTTTGGAAGTTAGTTGAGACATGATGCATAGAGCTGTTTTCGTTTGCATTATTCGTTTGATAATTTAGGTGTACAACGTTTGCTAAATTTGATGCACTAGCGCGCGTTTTTATTTTAAATCCAAAAATAAATCAGGAGGATTAACAAAAACAACGGCCACATAGCAAAATAAACAGTTTAAACAAAAAACAGTCGTGAACACCAAAACTACAGACAGCAAAACAAGTACCGCACTGGACCTTCCAGCAGGCGTAGCATTTTTGTTCCCTTCTCCCAGTTCAAACGACCACCTGGAAGTTGGTTACTTATTCCCGGTTCCTTATTTGCGATGTAGTTGACAAAGCAGCGTGTCCTTTTTCTGTGTGTTTTAACTCACTTACACATCTTGCTCAATTAATATATTGCTACTATTTAAAAAATAATCGCTCCTTCTTTAAAAAAAAAACGAAAATATTAATAACAAACCTGTAACAGCAGCATAGCGGTACCCTATATTACCCGCTTGTTTTGCCCCATTTACCCCATTAGACGCCTTGCTCACTAAATATCGAGGTATCCCTAGATAGGTTATCGTCTCCTCTTTGCAAAAACACTAACAATTTTAGTGAGCAAGCCGTACCCCACGAGCAGCAGCACACCAAAGTGTAGCCCATTATGACCAATACAGAACGCATGGGGGCACGTCTTTGGATGCCCCATTTACCCACCTTAGTCGGCTTGCTCACTAAATATCGAGCTATCCCTAGATAGGTTATCACCCCCTCTTTGCAAAACCACTAATGATTTTAGTGAGCAAGCCGTACCCACGGACAGCAGCACCCCAAAGCGAAGCCCATTATGACCAATACAGAACGCATGGGGCACGTCTTTTGATGCCCCATTTACCCCCTTAGACGGCTTGCTCACTAAATATCGAGCTATCCCTAGATAGGTTATCACCCCGCAGTGAGCAAGCCGTACCCTGAGCAGCAGCACCCCAAAGTGTAGCCCATTATAACCAATACAGAACGTATGGGGGCACGTCTTTTGATGCCCTATTTACCCCCCTTAGACGGCTTGCTCACTAAATATCGAGCTATCCCTAGATAGGTTATCACCCCCTCTTTGCAAAACCACTAATGATTTTAGTGAGCAAGCCGTACCCCACGAACAGCAGCACCCCAAAGCGAAGCCCATTATGACCAATACAGAACGCATGGGGGCACGTCTTTTGATGCCCCATTTACCCTCCTTAGACGGCTTGCTCACTAAATATCGAGCTATCCCTAGATAGGTTATCACCCCCGCAGTGAGCAAGCCGTACCCCACGAGCAGCAGCACCCCAAAGTGTAGCCCATTATAACCAATACAGAACGTATGGGGGCACGTCTTTTGATGCCCTATTTACCCCCCTTAGACGGCTTGCTCACTAAATATCGAGCTATCCCTAGATAGGTTATCACCCCCTCTTTGCAAAACCACTAATGATTTTAGTGAGCAAGCTGTACCCCACGAACAGCAGCACCCCAAAGCGTAGCCCATTATGACCAATACAGAACGTATGGGGGCACGTCTTTTGATGCCCCATTTACCCCCCTTAGACGGCTTGCTCACTAAATATCGAGCTATCCCTAGATAGGTTATAACACCCACTTTGCATTAGGACAGTATTTTGACTTTTGAGAGTATCTTCAAACCGTTAGTACCTTTTAAACCTTACAGTGGTGTATTCATATATATATTGTTATTGTTAAAATGATCAGTGACTTATGTTCCTTGTCTTTACTTTTTCCCAACTAAAAAAGAAAACACAATTATACAAATAAAAAAAGGTCTGTATTCTGCCTACACAGCAGAGAACAGAGCTATAGATACTTTCAGCACCACAAACTGAAGCCTGGGGAAATATAAATATAATTAGTAATACACATGCTTTAATGTATAATAATTAAAAAATATGAATATATGCAACTCTGCTTCACATTATTTATATACGAATAAAACACTAATAATAACATCAACAATAATAGTATTAGTTTTTTTTGTATTATTATGATGATGATTATTAACGATTACTTAAATTGCATCCGAGGGGCAGAGAGACAATACCGCTTTCTATTCTTACATCACTCGAGTTGTTTCGAGTTGTCAGGCTCGAGCTGATTTTCTCTGTACTGTTATCGGAGCTGTTCTTTCAGCACTAAGAAATCGGAGCTTGAGAAAATAATAATTAGTATTGTTTTGGTCCGAAAGAATTAAAATGTTTTAAAAATATATTAAAATCATCATTCTTTTTGAGATATGGACTGTGGGCGCGGGGAAAATAATAATTTGATGTAGGTTTTATGACGATCACACTCCTTTTTAATGGCTGGTTGGGGCAGTTTTGTCTTGGTCCAGCATAATTTTAAGCGATTAAAAAAAAAGGTGTATAATGGGATTTAAGACAGTCATACCCATTTTGTTTGTCTTGCTTCTGCTTTTACCCACTCTCATTTGATACTAACGGTTAAAAAAAGCACATCAACAGCCTTTTATCATCGTTTTTATTTGTTTTGTGTGGCACTTTTTAGAAAAGCCATAATAATAAATCGGCACAACAATTTTTAATTCAATAAGGGATAGAGATAACACATAACCTTGCTCAACTGAAATGCATTGCGTTTCAATATTATCAAAAGCCAACATCAGAATAATCTGCACCAGGCATATGTAAAGTAGAATTAAATACTGTTTTGCCTGTAATGACACTCTTTCAAAACCAGTGGTTATAAAAATGAACAAGCAATATTCTGATGACTGTATACAGACACAGACTGACATTAATTCAACTGTTGTTTTTATAAATATTTTAAATACACTAATATAGAAAGAAATTGTAGACTAAATAATAATAATAATAAATACTGTAAACAAGTTACTTTTTAGCACATCAAATATCTCTGATAAACTGCACATTGAACCTTTGCTAGCTGAATTCTTTTTTTAAATATATTTTTCTGTATTAATAAACTACTCTAAACAGCCATGTATTTCCTTTTCCTTCATCATCAGCATAAACAGTTTCCAAGTGAATTGGATAAAAAAGGATGCTGTAGCACTAATGCCAAGCCATTTATTGTTTTCTTGGTATATAAAGTGTAAATAAATAAATAAAACGTGTATATTCTATGGCCTTATAATGACTAATATATTCAGTATATGGATTTCCACACAGTCTGGAAGAGCAATTTGTAAGGTCAAAAGTGTCATTTACAGAACGGATAGTAAAAACAGTCTGAAAGCTCAGCAGTATGGATGTCAAGACATTCAATGTGGTACCAATCTTGGCAGTCGCCATTGCAGAAGACCATTGATTGGTTATCTTTGGGCTTTTACAATTCCCACTCAGATTGCAAATTGACCACGTTCCTTTGAATAATGAGCTCAGTAATTCTGAAAGGAATGTCAATGTATCTTTATTTCCACCTGGGGATTTTACATGCACTTTTAGCTGACGCTTAGGCACCCTCGAATTGTTTCTTCTATAGACATTGCTGCTACTGTTACTGGATTTTCAGTCTGTGAGGTTTCTTTCCAGTTCTTCAGCAGTTCGCTTGCTATCCACGGTCTTATTTGATGCATTTCCTCTGTGTAAGTAGCATATTTCCTTCCACTTGCTATCATATCTGCAAAGAGGAGAACGTGGACACCACAGTCATTGCTGTTTCTTTGGTGTGCAATATCACTTGGGGCAAATATTTGCCAATCTTGCCAATCAATTATATTTTCTTTTTGCTGCAGGTAAGCAACTTCCATCAGGTTAGCAATGCAATCCATGTACTTATCATGGTAGGAATGCATTGAGTCCAAGTAGATGAGCATTCTCAACTTCCAAATTATTAGTACAAGGACCCAATGACATGAATCCACATTGAACGGTACAAGCCAGATGTCATAGTCAAATATTTGTTGTTTTTGCCCATTTTAGAACACTTCTGCTCACTCCTCTCTGCTCAATGCTGTGCCCGATATAAACACTCACAGGCAGTATTTTCGCATCGAATCCAACTACAGCTGTAATTATGCTTCTGGTGGCAATGAAAGCATCAATTATGACATCATTGAGCCACCTACTGCCCTGTAGAGTGTACAGGTCAAATGCTCTTATCTCAATTTTACCAATACAATTGAGTATTGCATCACTTTTCCAGTTATGTTTGGCCAACTTGCACCATTCCATGGCACACTATTTTCAGCTGTGCCAACCTTGCTCCATGCCATTGGTGTCGAAGTTGCAATTGGAATGCTGCTGACAAATGATCTTTCTTCAGTGCCCGGTGTTTCAATGTTAAGGCTAGGTCCAGCGGTATCACCTGCTTCGATTTTGACAGCGCTCGTCAGTTTACTCTCATCAGTTATAGAGATTTCAGAAGCAAATCTCCTTTTCTTTACTTCAGGGAACAGAACAACTGGATGATAATAAGATTTTCTTTTTCTTGTTCTCTTCTTCCACACCTCTTCAGCAGTTTCAGCAGTATGGGTGTTTTTTCTGCACTTTTTTTACAGGATCGATGGTCATGTGCAGTTTGAAAGCCTTTAGATGGGATTTGATACCACGATGCAAACTTTATATACACATTCCTGCTCGAAGGTGTAGTGACTCGACTATTTCGTGTTTTACAGTGTCAAACCACTTTTCAACTACTGCATTGGTGATGTGTCGCTCTCCTAAATACTCTGTTTTTTCATTTGAGACATCGCTTGCATAACGTTGAGGGCCAAACAGTACACTGCTCCACATGGGAAACCGGTACATATAATCCTTTTCCAACAACTCAACCACGTTTGGGCAGTAATAGTCGTTTGCCTCCATAAGCAATTCTTCCTCGCAATTCGCTCTTTCTTTGGCAGTGACAAAAAGTGGTGATATGGAGAAGACAATTTGATTGTCTTTTCTTCATAAAGAACATCTTCGGTGATTTTACTTTCTCGGATTGGGTTATCAGTAATGTGTCTCTCCGCAGTTTCCTTTTTAAGGGCTTTCTGCAGGAACTCCCAACTTTGCTGCACTTTGCTAGATGTCAATCGGGTTAGCGCAACACAGCAAATGGACTGGTAAATGTCAAATGCCTCCTGTAATTTATTACATTCTTGTAACCTTGCAAAGCAGTAGCAGAAAAAAGTCTGGGGTTTCTTGTCCAATGCCAGCAGTATTTTGCTTAATTTGCGACAGAAGCCAACAATGACATGTGAAGAACACAAGGCCAAGTATGTGTATCTTGTTATGTTCACACTGGGATGCCTCGTGTGTATGATATCCCATGTTCTAAGACAGTGACTCATTATTGAATCCAGTTAACACTCCCAAGACCAGAGCCCAACTGTCATCGATTACTACCCTTTCTGGTATCCACTGTTTTCTCCTTACTAAGAAGTATGATCTTCGGACATTCATAATAAAATTGGTGATAGCTGGAACTGAATGGTCATCAGACAGAAGCTCAGCTACTGGGATAGCGGTAGAGTTTGGTTTTGGGTTCTTGATAACTGCTGCATAATAATACACATTTCTCCCTTTATTTATTGGCTTAACCAATGATCCAGTTGCATCAATGTGTATGTTAATTTTCTGTATTTTTGAGACTGCGTTTATTAGCTTTAGCTGCTCTTCAGTATACAGGTGAACTGCAAACGGAAAAATTGAAAAGTATTGAACATAGCCTGGCAAGACTTTAGAATCAATGTCTATGGCTCGAAAACTGTCCATGGTTGCAATTATATCAACTATATTATCCTTTGAGAAATTATTTCGTTCATGAAATTCTGACTGTATTTTTTGCCAAACACCCAAATTTTTACATCTGACAAATTTCCACTTAGAAGTACTTTTTCATCTGCTGTTTCCATCTTTTTATAATAGTATTTTGCAGGCCCATCGTCAGCAACTTTTTCAGCTGCTTCAAACCTTTTACTTCCTTTGAAGTGTCGGCTGTGAACCTCAATTTGTTCATGCCGTATCTGTCCTGATCCAACCACTTCAACAAAAACATCGTTTCCTGCCTTTGGTTCCTCACAAATGGTAAAATCATAAATGCAGCATCCATCAAATTTGCATTCTGCTTTACCTCTAAAATAACATGCACTAGTCTTCTTTGACTTGTTCTTCTTAATCCTGTTATATTTAAATGCCAGGACACAGTAGGGGTTGATAGTTTTAAACTTCAATGAGAAAATATCAGTCCATTAAGCCCTTTAAACGTTGTTCTGAACTGGGTTTGACTGCATCCCATTCTTTGGCATTAAGACATATTTTAAATTCTGAGGGAACTCCCTTATATTTATTTTCATAGAAATCTTCCTCTTCACTTGTTTCACCTGTTGTATCGCTGGAGATGTGAATGATATGGTGGCTGTTGTCAGGAGCACCACACAGGCCATCGCTGTCAAATACATATTCTGATTTTTTCTGTTTAGGTGACTCCCTCAGATCATCCACGTCAATATCTGGTAAATTGTCATCGCTGGTAACTGTGTCTTCAATTCGTTTTTCCAAGCATCTTGAACAAAATTACAATTCCTTTTCCAAAAATAATACAGGTTTCTGCGATTCACTAAAGAATTTTTAGCTTTAAAGATTTTGCAAGCAAACCAAACGTTAAATCACTTCTAAAATATCCATTTTCAAAAGGATTAGAAACATTTTTACAAATTTTCAGCAGGTTTGTAACAAACTTTTGGACATCAATTTTGTTTGAAAAACTCATTTCTCTAAAGGCTAATTCACACCAGAGGCAAGCGACAAACAAATATGTAGCGCCACACACCGTGCCAAGACAAAAAAACTACTTTTTGTACGAACCATTCACCAGAACTGCGATGGATCATAGAGAAAAACTAAACCTCTAGTGCATTAATAACAAACTTTGACCTCCTCTCTCCCATATTTTTGACTTCCTAAATCGGAAAATATAAAAACACAACCATAATGCCAAAATAAATAAATAAAATAAATAATAATTTCAAATAAATAACACATTTAAATAATTATATTAGTCAACTACTGTCTAGTATTTACAACAACAAAAAAATGTCTGTAACTAATTTAACTAGAAACTTAATTAAAACAGTAATAATATAATTTGTATTATTATTTTATTTATTTTATTTTATTTATGTATGTCTTTTACATATTGACGTAATCGGGTAACTGTAACTAAGACACCGGTGGTTGGACTCGATGCTGAAGTTGACTTCTTATTCGGCCAGCTTCTTATTCGCATCCCATAAATGTAACACAAATTGAATAAGTAACTGGGGTATTTCGGGAGTTGATTCTCACAGAGGGGGAACCCCTCTACATCACCCATTTGTATTTATCCGGGCATCCAAAGACGTGCCCCCATGCGTTCTGTATTGGTCATAATGGGCTACGCTTTGGGGTGCTGCTGTTCGTGGGGTACGGCTTGCTCACTGAAATCTTTAGTGTTTTTGCAAAGAGGGGGTTATAACCTATCTAGGGATAGCTCGATATTTAGTGAGCAAGCCGTCTAAGGGGGGTAAATGGGGCATCAAAAGACGTGCCCCCATGCGTTCTGTATTGGTCATAATGGGCTACGCTTTGGGGTGCTGCTGTTCGTGGGGTACGGCTTGCTCACTGAAATCATTAGTGGTTTTGAAAAGAGGGGGTGATAACCTATCTAGGGATAGCTCGATATTTAGTGAGCAAGCCGTCTAAGGGGGTACACCGGGCATCCAAAGACGTGCCCCCATACGTTCTGTATTGGTCATAATGGGCTACACTTTGGGGTGCTGCTGTTCGTGGGGTACGGCTTGCTCACTGAAATCATTAGTGGTTTTGCAAAGAGGGGGTGATAACCTATCTAGGGATAGCTCGATATTTAGTGAGCAAGCCGTCTAAGGGGGGTAAATGGGGCATCAAAAGACGTGCCCCCATGCGTTCTGTATTGGTCATAATGGGCTACGCTTTGGGGTGAGCTGTTCGTGGGGTACGGCTTGCTCACTGAAATCATTAGTGGTTTTGCAAAGGGGGGGTGATAACCTATCTAGGGATAGCTCGATATTTAGTGAGCAAGCCGTCTAAGGGGGGTAAATGGGGCATCAAAAGACGTGCCCCCATGCGTTCTGTATTGGTCATAATGGGCTACGCTTTGGGGTGCTGCTGTTCGTGGGGTACGGCTTGCTCACTGAAATCTTTAGTGTTTTTGCAAAGAGGGGTGATAACCTATCTAGGGATACCTCGATATTTAGTGAGCAAGCCGTCTAAGGGGGTAAATGGGGCATCAAAAGACGTGCCCCATGCGTTCTGTATTGGTCATAATGGGCTACGCTTTGGGGTGCTGCTGCTCGTGGGGTACGGCTTGCTCACTGAAATCTTTAGTGTTTTTGCAAAGAGGGGGTGATAACCTATCTAGGGATAGCTCGATATTTAGTGAGCAAGCCGTCTAAGGGGGGTAAATAGGGCATCAAAAGACGTGCCCCCATACGTTCTGTATTGGTTATAATGGGCTACACTTTGGGGTGCTGCTGCTCGTGGGGTACGGCTTGCTCACTGACATCTTTAGTGTTTTTGCAAAGAGGGGGTGATAACTTATCTAGGGATAGCTCGATATTTAGTGAGCAAGCCGTCTAAGGGGGGTAAATGGGGCATCAAAAGACGTGCCCCCATGCGTTCTGTATTGGTCATAATGGGCTACGCTTTGGGGTGCTGCTGTTCGTGGGGTACGGCTTGCTCACTGAAATCTTTAGTGTTTTTGCAAAGAGGGGGTGATAACCTATCTAGGGATAGCTCGATATGTAGTGAGCAAGCCGTCTAAGGGGGGTAAATGGGGCATCAAAAGACGTGCCCCCATGCGTTCTGTATTGGTCATAATGGGCTACGCTTTGGGGTGCTGCTGCTCGTGGGGTACGGCTTGCTCACTGAAATCTTTAGTGTTTTTGCAAAGAGGGGGTGATAACCTATCTAGGGATAGCTCGATATTTAGTGAGCAAGCCGTCTAAGGGGGGTAAGTAGGGCATCAAAAGACGTGCCCCCATACGTTCTGTATTGGTCATAATGGGCTACGCTTTGGGGTGCTGCTGTTCGTGGGGTACGGCTTGCTCACTAAAATCATTAGTGGTTTTGCAAAGAGGGGGTGATAACCTATCTAGGGATAGCTCGATATTTAGTGATCAAGCCGTCTAAGGGGGGTAAATTGGGCATCAAAAGACGTGCCCCCATACGTTCTGTATTGGTCATAATGGGCTACGCTTTGGGGTGCTGCTGTTCGTGGGGTACGGCTTGCTCACTAAAATCATTAGTGGTTTTGCAAAGAGGGGGTGATAACCTATCTAGGGATAGCTCGATATTTAGTGAGCAAGCCGTCTAAGGGGGGTAAATGGGGCATCCAAAGACGTGCCCCCATGCGTTCTGTATTGGTTATAATGGCTACACTTTGGGGTGCTGCTGCTCGTGGGTACGGCTTGCTCACTAAAATTGTTAGTGTTTTTGCAAAGAGGAGACGATAACCTATCTAGGGATACCTCGATATTTAGTGAGCAAGGCGTCTAATGGGGTAAATGGGGCAAAACAAGCGGGTAATATAGGGTACCGCTATGCTGCTGTTACAGGTTTGTTATTAATATTTTCGTTTTTTTTTTAAAGAAGGAGCGATTATTTTTTTATACACGTGCTCATCTCCAGATTAGTAATAAATGAGTCAATCCCCAAATGAAATCCTTGTCATTCCCATTAAATGTTGTCTTCACAATGCTGCTGACATTAAAAAAAAAAAAAAAAAAAAATCTAGTATGAGAATATGTACGGATTCTATACACGTTTCCAGACCGCTTTGCCAAACTCTAACAGGATTGGGCTCCCAGGTGGATTTGGTTGGTGGCCCTCCTAGTGTAACTTCTAGAGAAGCTTTCTTCTTCAGGTGACCGATCAGCAACGGCACCAAGACCCCAGTGGCAAAAGCAATTCGCAAAATAACGCAAACCAACTGAAATCAACAGCAAGTGAGTTTTTCATGACTATCAGTTGCAATACTTTTTTTTTCTAAACTAAAATGTTGTTTTGTTAATATAATTTGATTCACAAGAACTTTGTTTGTATTTTTATTAAAAATTGTATCAATCATCATTAACCCCTAGACTGCTAAGGACATACATGGTACGTCATCAAAAATGCTCACTCAGTGCTGATCGTCCTTATGAAAAACATGTTAATAAATAAATAAAAACATACTTGTTGCTGTTCTACGATTTCTTTCTATTTTTTTCTTTTTTTGGAAAAAAAACAATTTTGATTAGTATTTATTGATTTATGTATAGGTTATATATATTTTTGTGGAAAGGACAGTGGCCTGGTGTCAGTCTAGGGTAGTGGTTCCCAACCTGTGTCTGCGGACCCCTAGGCCATCGCAGGGGGTTCACGGGAAAATAAAATAAAAATTGCCTCCTTGCACCCGCAAGCCCAATTTCACAAGGCAAATCATCTTTGGCAGAATATAGCACGTGCTGCTGTATTACACTAGCGCAGCGTGTACCGTGTTTAGGCTGGTGACTAAATCACGTCACACGCTGCAACTTGCCGCACGTTAGACACAACCCCACGCGAGGCCCCACAAAGCACACCCTCACCCCCCCCCCCCCAAATTTCTGACCACTTTATTTTTACATTTTCTGAACATTTTATGTAAAAAAATTGCGCATGTAATTTGGGGGAAATTGATAATACACAACAATCAAAGTTCATAAAAGTTCCCTAACATACATTTTTAACATGTTTTGCATCAAATCTGGACCCTCTCAAGCCAATTTTATTAATTAAGTTGTTACGGTCATTATATGTGCACTGTCCCATTAAAAAAATAACGGCACCTATAGGCCTGTAGTGCACAGTAGATTTGCCGCGCTGAAGGAAAAAAACATGGAACCTCGTAAGAAAAAACGTTCCATCGTTGAGGAGAAGAGGACTTTTCAAGAAAAACTGAGTAGTTCCTACTTCGTTATCAGAAATGGTGAAAAAGCACTGTGCTTGATTTGTAAACAGCAGATATCTGTCATGAAAGCGTACAATGTGAAACGTCATTATGAGACAAATCACGGCTCTCACAATCGTATTGTGGACGATCAGCGAAAGAAAAAACTTGAACAGCTACGAAGAGAACTATCAGCTCAACAATCCATTTTCAAAAATGTAAGTAAAGCAAGTGAAGCTGGCACACGAGATAGCTATGTGGTAGCTCACGAAATCGCAAATCGCAAGCCATTTAGTGACTTTAGTAGATTTCTGAATACGACTACAGTTAGGCTACAGTACAGTAGCTAGTAGGATGTTACATAGCAATCGTATGTAATTGCATAAAAAGCGCCAATGTAATGGCAGAGAATTTCTGAATAATTAATGCTGCACTTTAAATAGAAATGTGTGATTATTTTGTTGTATTCAGAAAGAAAAAATAAATAAAAACATCAAGATAAAATACAGTAACGTCTGTGTTTTATTTCTGCACATTTGCTATGGAAATAGCTCTAAATGTCCACACCATGGGGCAATTTACATAATTTGTTTAATTCGAACTTTGCACATCTGAAACTATTTGTATGGTCCCCAGAGATTCGCATTAAGCCGAGTTCACTGTACATACATTCAGCTCTTAGTGAAGTGGTTAGTTGTACAAGTCAATGTACATTCCTAAATTAAAAGCAAAAATGTATAGGAAATAAAAAAAGGTATGATTTTGGACATATTTCGGTTTCATGAGTGGTTGGCTACATTTTCTTGTGCGGCCCCCCATCCAATGCAACCTCTGGAAAATGGCCCTCCATCACCAAAACTTTGAGAACCCCTGGTCTAGAGCATGTAAAACCCCCAAAATCAATGAAAAGATTTACACAGGCATAAGCACATCCAGCAGCTTCAAAGTTTCTACATTTGTACAGTTTTTCCTCTAGGTTGTCTACAGCTGCCATTGTATCAAGGGGAAGCTGCACACAGCCCGGGAGCTGCAGGTCTGCTTCTCCTCTCACACCAGAATCCAGCAACCCTTGAAGACGGGTATTCTGGGTTACTTGACATTGAATTTCTTCCAGACATGGGAAGTCATTGCTCACAAAACCTGAAAAAGATAAGAGATGCAGCTCTTTATTGCTGAAATCTAGTATTCAGGGTAAAATAAAATGTACACACAGGGGTAACCAACCAATTAAAAGACAGCTGGGGTGTACATATAGAGCGGGGCAAAAGTTTTCTGTGTTATTTGTGTTTTTGACTGTAAACAGTCAAAATGATGCTTGAAATTAAACTATGTTCTATGTGCAATAACTATATCGTTACTTTTGCCCCACTTCTGCATATTAGATATAATCAGTCATGATTCTGGTAAGAAGATTTTCCATGGCAAGAACATCTAGCTGTTACCTGTTCTTTGCTGGCTGGTTGTTGATGGCAGCAGTGTTGTGGAGGGACTTTGTAAGACATCTCTTTGGGGTGTGAATGGAGTTGTGATTGTCGGAGCTGGTAGCAAAGTTTGAAGTACAGGTGGCACAGGTGGGGGTTGAGGTAGCATCTGCTTTTGATTTCTGATAATTCGACCTGGTGGATTTGGAAACTCCTCATCGTCATCTGATGAGAAATACTTCTGGTTTGATCTTCAAAATAACAAATCATAAATCAGATATTCATAATAGTTTTAATTGACAACTACTTAATTTAGCAAACTGCTACCATTCATAAAACTTTTAGTTTTCAGTTAATACAGTGTGTCTTGTAAAGTTAAGACAGGTTCCCTGGGATTATTATTATACTCATCATAAAAGCATTACAATTGGGCATTAATAATGAGTTAGTGGTCACATCTGAGAATACCTTCTTTTCCTCTTTTGGTTTGTCTCCTCAATATCCGACTGCAAGTCAGAAATAGCCTTAGATTTTTTTAATTGAACCCTAGCTTCTACATACGAATCTGGTATGTTTGTGTTAATGATATAGATTAGCTACAGTTTTGAGAGAAGGTAAATTGAGTGTAAATAAAATGTGCTTGATTGTACCTGTAGTGCTGATTTAACTTGGGAACAACCAACACAGGAATACTTTTTTGTCTGCGCTGACTTTCCAGTTTATTTTCTGAAAGCTGTTTGTTTTTCATTCTGTTCAGCAGCCTCTGTAGTAGCCTTTTGTTTAATGTGTGATTCTGAAGCTAAATAGCGATTGATCGAAGTTTCTTTAAGTCACATTACAAGATGTGCAAAACAGTTACCTCCATCTGCATGTACAGTTTCTTTGGGAAATGTTTTGACACGATCCTCAGCTGAAATATACATTGCTTGTTTTTACTTTGTCGTCCATTTTTGGTATTTTACGTCTAATGGTGAAAACTAGATTTTAGCAACTTAAATCAAAACAATGCAGCACTGACTTTGTCCCACCTGCTACGTACAGTACAGCAGGTCACAGAAAAGCCAGTACAGACGCACTGATAGGCTGATTAAAACATCGTTGTCATCTGAACAGTAAACAAGAAAGTTAACCGCTTTGGAGTATTTATTTTTTTTAAAATTATATTTCTCTAAGTTTTTGTTTTGCCTAAGTGCAATGCACACAGGAAGGCAAAGGAATAAAAAGCTTATCTACAGAAGAAAGATACATAGTTTGCGTCACTTGCATTGTGCAGTAGTTCACAGGGTTTCTTTCCTCCTCTCACCAACTGAAAGAAAGTGTCCCGATTTTTCATCCTTGCTATCTGGTCACCCTAGGTGTAGTGCACCTTAAGATAATGCGGCGGCTTTTTTATTATTGTTTTTGCTGTGTCTGGACTGTCATGTTGTATATCTCTACAGTTCTGTATAAAACCACTTACCATGAACTTCGTTATGCCCTTGTTATATTATTAAAGCAGCTGTTTGAGAATACCCTTGCTGTAAAAACTACGCTAAAGTTAAACAGTGAGCTGCTTAAATGTCTAACTGAATTAATTCCCGTGCTTTTTGATCCCAGCTATGTCCGAAGACAACGCGTGTCCGTCCTCCATGTTAATGAATATAGTTGGTGAACTGGATGTCCATGAGCCAGCTCGATCGCCCAAAACAGCGCAACAACATATATACCAACAGCTTGTTGATGCCCTCTCAGAACTGACCAAATAAAACTACAAATGAACGTATTGATTGTTTTGTTTGCATCTGTAACAGGGGGAGACCTGTACTGACTCTTCTGATGTGTTCGAAGTGCTGCAGGAAGAGGGCAGCAGCCCGTCAATATTCGCCTGTCAGTCATGGCAGTGACACGGAGAGGTGGGAGAGCGTGTGTGCGGGCTTTCCCTCTCTCTGAATGGCTGAGCGGCGGGTCTTGGGGGGATTGCTGGCCCTATAAAATAACATTCTGCTGTTCCCTCAGGTCTGCCCTTTTGAGAGAAAAACAGACGTGCGGACGCACTGGTCCCGATCCCGAACATGGCCGGGGAGGAAAACCCCAAAAGAAATAAAAAAAGAAAAGAAAGGGAACAGGGTTAGCGGGGAAACCGTGGGCAGACCCCATCAGTATTTGTTTTAGCAGTCTGAGGGAGCGGCGAGGGTAGGACGGAGACCCGGACTGTGCGGGTAGCGACGGTCGGGGTGAAGCTGCCGAGTGCAGCACCTTTGTTTGTAGTTTTGATTACTGTGTTTTATTTTCCTTGTTCTTTTCTCCTTTTGCTTATTTTTTGTTTGAGCACCTGCGAGTGCGCCTATAATTTAGAAAGGTACCACCCCTGGTATCTCTGTGGTTCTGTCTATCATTGTTGATAGGCAGACCACAGACAACAGCGCCCTCTGCAGGCCAGAACGTGGAACTGCCCCACTAAAATAAAACTGGGCACCTGTGCGGTGCTGTCAAAATCACCTGTGTCTCCCGTGTGTCAGTGAATTACCCACCACCCTTTCACACGTGGTGTCAGAGTGGGATTCACTGGCACTGCCCCCTGTAAGCAGTGCATACCAAAATGGATGCTACCCAGTTCGCGGAGATGATGGATCTCCTGCGCCAGACCCTGACGGCTGCACTGCAAGGGGCTGCTAGACCGGCGGGACCTGACCCCCGGTTGATGAGACCGACGAAAATGACGGCAGAGGATCGACCCGAAGCCTACCTTGATGTGTTCGAGGCCCTGGCGACCTCTGCCGGGTGGGATCAGGCCCAATGGGCCAGTTACCTCTTGCCCCAGTTAACGGGGGAGGCGCAAGCAGCAGCGAGGACGCTGTCTCCCGACCGGATGATGGACTACCTCACGCTAAAAGCCACCATCCTGAATCGCGTGGGGGCTACACCAGAGGGATATCGCAGGAAGTTTCGGGAGGTGCGCTTCTCGCCTGAGGAGCACCCCAGAACCATTGCCCATCGCCTGAACGAGTACGCCATGGGGTGGTTAAACCCGGATGCGACCACGAAAGCCATGCTGGTGGAAATAATTGTTGTGGAGCGGTTTCTGGAGTGTTTAGCTCCGGAACCACGGCTGTGGGTACAGCGGCAGGCACCCGCCACCCTGGATCAGGAGGTTGCATTGGCAGAGCAGTACCAGGCAGCCGAACCGACGCCAGCCAGGCTGCCTGGGCGAAGCACTGCGGGATCATCTGCACCACCGGCCCGGATAGGCGAAGAGACTGGGGAAGGGGTGTACAATGGTTTGGACGGGGCGGTGAGAGCTCCCGGCCCGGGAACCGGGGCAGGGTGGGGTCCCCCACGGGCTGCTGCCGTGTCGGACCAGGGTCTCGCACGGCCTCCTTACCGTCGAGCCCCTTTGATGGCTACGGTGTTTCCACCTCTTGCTGAGGCTCCAGGGCGGGAAACCAGCCCACTGTGGTGTTGGACGTGCCGGGAGGTGGGCCACCTCGCACGGGATTGCCCCGTGATGGAGTGTGACCTCAGCCGACCAGGTAAGCCTGTTCAATTACCTCAGTCACTTCAGCAAACGGGTTTTGTTATTCCTGTGACAGTGGATGGTACAAAAACCCAGGCGCTCCTGGATTCAGGGTGTGGTCAGTCCCTAATACAGGATAGCCTAATCTCACCGGGCATAAACAGTTATTGGGACAGGTGCATATTAAGTGTATTCATGGGGATGTACGCTCCTATCCCAAGATCAGTGTGAATCTAACTATTGGCCAGCAGGTGCATGTAGGATTGTGTCCTCGATTGCCAGTACCAGTAGTTCTGGGTCGGGACTGTGGGCAGTTTAAGGATTGGTTAGCTGCTCTGACAGCCCCGTCTTCCCTATTGACTAAGAAGGAGGAGGTAATTGGAGAGATCTTCCCTTTCTGTTACCTGACTTGGTTTTGCCATAGATTTAGACCCCGAAAAACTAAACGGGAATGCCGGGCCGCTAAGAATGAGGGCTGGCAATGGAGGGAGTCTGAGAAGTATCAGGTGGGGGCGGTTGGTGAAGAGTCGGGGGGGGAGGCTGCGGAGCCAGCACAGGGAGCTGGCTCTGCTGCCTCCGCTCCGGACCGACCCGACCCCGAGCTGGAAGCCATGGGAGCTGATTTTCTAGCTCGTTCCGTGACTTCCGACTCGAGCAAGGGCGTGACGGCGTGCTGGGCAGGCTCTTTGACCAAGCAGCGGTGGTTAATGGTCGTGTGGTCGAGCCCAGATGCGCCGCCACGTACCCTCACTTTGAGATTAATCGAGACCTTCTGTACTGTGTTGAAAAATTAACCCGGCGGGGAAGTGCGTCATCAGTTGCTCATCCCTCAGCCCTTTAAGGAGGATTTGTTGCAGCTTGCTCACGCTATTCCCCTGTCTGGTCATTTAGGAAGGGACAAAACCAAAGCGAGGCTTGTGACACGGTTCTATTGGCTGGGGCTGGATGGTGACGTCAGACGGTTTTGTGAACGGTGTGGGGAGTGTCAAAAAGCTAGCCCTAGAGCCATCCCACGAGCATCACTGGTGCCGTTGCCCCTAGTGGAAGCTCTGTTTGAGCGTATTGGGATGGACATAGTGGGGCCATTGGAAAGGAGTGCGGCGGGATACACACACCTATTGGTTATTTTGGACTACGCGACGCGTTATCCAGAGGCTATACCCCTCCGATCTATGTCCGCTAAGTCTGTTGCCAACGAGCTCGTGAAGGTTTTCTCCCGGGTGGGGATCCCCAGGGAGATACTGACCGACCAAGGCACCAACTTTATGTCCCGGCTAATCCGCGGGACATGTAAGCTTTTGGGGATTAAAACCATTAGGACCTCGGTGTTTCATCCTCAGACCTATGGTCTTGTGGAGCGTTTTAACAAAACCCTTAAGAACATGTTGCGCAGATTTATTAGTAGTGATGTTCGTTACTGGGACCAGCTGATTCCTCCCCTTCTCTTTGCGATCAGAGAGGTACCCCAGGCTTCCACGGGCTTTTCGCCATTCGAGTTGCTGTATGGTCGGAGCCCCGGGTGTGCTCGATCTGGTCAGAGAGATGTGGGAGGAACAGCAGGATAATTCAACCAATACAGTCCGGTATGTCTGTGCAAACGTCTTGAGTCTGTTGGAAAATGGGCACATGACAATTTGCAGCAGGCTCAGCACAGACAGGAGACACAGTACAACCGAGGAGCCCAGTTACGCACATTTCAGCCAGAGGATAAAGTACTTCTATTATTACCCAGTTCTGAGTCTAAACTTCTGGCTAAGTGGCAAGGACCCTTTGAGGTTACACACCGAGTTGGGAAGGTGGACTATGAGATCTGCCAGCCGGAACGACGAAGAGAAAAAAACATTTATCATATAAACCTCTTGAAGCCCAGGCTACAACCGGAGGCATTGGTAGTGGCGCAAGCCGATGACGTCCCAGATCTGGGACCTGATCTTTCTGTGCTGGGGAGAGAAGGGGCGGTACAGATTGCGGAGAATCTGACACCAGCGCAGAGGGGTCAGGCTCAAGCTCTGGTGAGGGAATTTCTTGATGTGTTTTCTCCCGTCCCGGGGCAGACTCGAGTAGCCCATCATCACATTGACATTGAGCCAGGGGTGCCAGTTCGCCAGAGGCCATACCGTATACCTGAATGTAAAAGACGGAAATTGATGAAATGCTTAGACTGGGGGTAATAGAAGAGTCCCAAAGTGACTGGAACAGTCCTGTTGTTTTAGTGGATAAGCCAGACGGGTCAACTCGATTTTGCATTGACTTCAGGCGAGTTAATGAGAAATCGAAGTTTGATGCTTATCCCATGCCCCGGGTAGATGAATTGCTGGAGCGTCTTGGCACGGCTCATTTTATGACGACACTGGATTTAACGAAGGGGTACTGGCAGATACCCCTGACCCCAGAATCCAGAGAGAGGACGGCGTTTTCGACTCCCTTCGGGTTGTACCAATTTAGGACCATGCCTTTTGGGTTGCACGGAGCGCCAGCCACTTTCCAGCGGATGATGGATCGCGTTTTGCGGCCCCATCAGCAGTACGCTGCTGCTTACATAGATGACGTGGTTATCCACAGTGAGGATTGGCCGAGTCATCTGTGTAAGGTAGCGGCGGTATTGCAATCCTTGCGGGAGGCTGGGCTCACTGCTAACCCAAAGAAATGTGCCATTGGGAAGAGTGAGTCGGAGTATTTGGGGTATCGAGTAGGGAGCGGCCAGATCAGACCGCTGATTGCAAAGGTGAAAGCCTTGGCTGACTGGCCGGTCCCTACGACCAAAACCCAGGTGCGCTCTTTCTTGGGACTAGCGGGCTATTATAGGAAGTTCATTCTGAGCTTCGCCACGCTTGCTGCTCCCTTGACAGACCTAACCAGGAAGGCTGCCCCAAATACGGTTCAGTGGACGGAGCCGTGCCAGAGGGCCTTTCTCGCTCTGAAGCGAAGGCTGTGTAGCAAGCCAGTGCTATGCAGTCCTAATTTCAGCAAGAGGTTCACCCTGCAGACGGATGCGTCAGAGACAGGTCTCGGGCGGTGTTGTCTCAGGAGGTGCGGGAAGTGAGCACCGGTCCTGTATATCAGCAGGAAGCTCCTTCCCCGTGAAAAGAACTATAGTACCATCGAGAAGGAGTGTCTTGCGGTAAAATGGGCAATCGAGTCACTCCGGTACTACCTCCAGGGGTGACACTTCACCCTGGTTACAGATCATGCCCCCTTAGCATGGCTTCACCGGATGGAGGATAACAACGCCAGAGTCACGCGGTGGTATTTGGCCCTGCAGCCCTATGCCTTCAGGGATGTCCACCGAGCAGGAAAGCGGCATCAAAACGCAGATTTTTTCTCTCGGGAAGGCATGGGGATGTAGGATTTTCGAATGGACCGGTGGTGCCATTCTAAGGGGGAGGATGTGTAACACCTGTACTGACTCTTCTGATGTGTTCGAAGTGCTGCAGGAAGAGGGCAGCAGCCCGTCAATATTCGCCTGTCAGTCATGGCAGTGACACGGAGAGGTGGGAGAGTGTGTGTGCGGGCTTTCCCTCTCTCTGAATGGCTGAGCGGCGGGTCTTGGGGGATTGCTGGCCCTATAAAATAACATTCTGCTGTTCCCTCAGGTCTGCCCTTTTGAGAGAAAAACAGACGAGCGGACGCACTGGTCCCGATCCCGAACACGGCCGGGAGGAAAACCCCAAAAGAAATAAAAAAGAAAAGAAAGGGAACAGGGTTAGCGGGAAACTGTGGGCAGACCCCATCAGTATTTGTTTTAGCAGTCTGAGGGAGCGGCAAGGGTAGGGCGGAGACCCGGACCGTGCGGGTAGCGGACGGTCGGGTGAAGCTGCCGAGTGCAGCACCTTTGTTTGTAGTTTTGATTACTGTGTTTTATTTTCTTTGTTCTTTTCTCGTTTTGCTTATTTTTTGTTTGAGCACCTGCGAGTGCGCCTATAATTTAGAAAGGTACCACCCTGGTATCTCTGTGGTTCTGTCTATCATTGTTGATAAGCAGACCACAGACAACAGTGCCCTCTGCGGGCCAGAACGTGGAACTGCCCCACTAAAATAAAACTGGGCACCTGTGCGGTGCTGTCAAAATCACCTGTGTCTCCGTGTGTCAGTGAATTACCCACCACCCTTTCACAGCATCATAAATATTTAACACAACAGTAAATCCAATACAACTTAAAAGAAAGGAGAGAATCTCTGCAGCACGAACCTCCTCTGATCGCTGCTGTCCAATTGAAACTGGTGGCTGAGGTAACCTTCACAGTTGCCAAGTCCACTTATAATAAGCCGCTATTGAGAGTCGCGGGTTGAAATTTGAATAAACACCCATACTCTAACATTGGTTGCGCTTGTTTTGGGCTTGTTTTGAAAGGCAGTGCCGCTTTCTTTTCTCGTGAGACTTGGCAACACTGGTAACCTTCCCTGTCTCTAAACTGTGGTAAAATTATCTAGGAAAAATAAATAAATAAATAAATAAATAAACAGATAAATACAAGGTTATCTTCTCCTCTACTAGGTTGAAAAAATGACAATTCAACTTCTGTTGTCTCTGGTCTTCTCTGTCTGTCTTCACTCAGGTGACAGGCTTCACTCTCAAATGCCGCGGTTCCTTTGAAGCCGAGTGCCTCAGTTTTGCCTTCCTGCTGCGTGTGCAGGGCAGAGACATTCCCGCCAGCTCACATAGCTAATCTAAATTAGAACTAACAATTACAAAGCTAAATGTACAAAAATAGTTGCATAAGTACAGTACCTTAAAACAGGGACTCTCAGAACAGGATATTACAACTTTAGGGGACACCTTAATGAGAGCAACGGTGTGTAGCTGGCATGGCAACGGGCTCAGCAAGGGTAACTAAACCGGTCTTTTAAAGTGAATATGTGTCATATATGGGGAAAGAGATGAAGATTATTAAAACCACTAACTATTTTTTTTTTAAATTTAACCCCTTTATATCTTTCCAAGCATGACTCACTTACTTTCAATGAGAAAGAATGTGTCCTACACCAGAAAGAGTTACAGATTAAGACTGTAAGAGCCATTTTTGACATAAAAGAAAATGTATTAGAATTGTGTATGAAATGTATGTAGCTATGTGGAAGGGTGGTGGGCAATTCACTGACACAAGGAGACAGTACTTTATTTGTAACGCCGCTCAGGCGCACTGATTTATTTTGTCCAGTAGATGGCGCTCTTGTCCGTGGACTGGATCCTGACAACAGTAACCAGAACCACGGTGATACCAATACAGGTACAGGCACAACAAGTGCTCGTAAATAATAATGAAAACCAAAGGTGAAAGAAAAGGGAAAATAAAACACAGTAATAAAACTACAAACAAAAGTGCTGCTTATGCAGTGCACCCACTGCCGCTAAGCCGGTCAGCACGGGTCTCCGTCCTACACTCAGTCGTGCCTATATACACTGGGGTGGCGGAGTTCCCGATAACTGAAACACGTCCCGTCGGGTACGTGGTGATTTCTTTTATTTATTTTCGCTTTAAATTATTTTAAGGCCGGCTGTTTTCCCCAGCCAGGTTTGCCTCGTTTTGTTTAAAAATAACCTGACGTCTTTTGTCAGTGTCAGTGTGCTCCTAAACACGGCCACCCGAATGCACAACCAAGCCAGTTCTTATGGGCCGAGCAGTCTCCCAAGGCCCGCCCCTCAGCCACTCAGAGAGAGGGAAAGCACACACACCCTCTTCCCCACCTCTCCGTGTCATCGCCATGACTGACAGGCGGATCCCACGAGACTGCTGCCCTCTACCTGCAGTAATACGGATGTGCCAAATAGTCAGTCCAGATCTCCCCTGTTACAAGGTATTATTAGGAAAAGGAAATATGTTTATGTTTATGGAAACCCCATTTTATTTTGGTTATTGTGCCACCTGCTGGCCATTTATGTTACTACCACTTAGAACCACATTTAAGGGGTTAACTGGGAATATGGCGCAGTCGCTAATTTGCTACAGGTGGCTGAGCTAGACACCGAGTTGAGCTACAGTTTTTGAACCGTGTGAATAGAGCTGTGTTTACCGTGTTATTTGTTTCTTATTATATCCTTTGATTTACTATTTTACTAGACCATTTTTTTGTGCTATTTTTGAGTTTATTTTGCCATCAGTATCATCCTGGAATCTGTTCAATAACCTGGAAACAATCAATGCCTTCATTATTCAACCCTGGAGCTGTGTGACAACCAAAGTGGACTTTGTGAGTAAAATAAATGTGTGATCATTGCAAACAAGAAATCTCTCAAGTTGTTTATTGCATTCATGGATTAATGGAAACGAGTTGGAACCATAGCTTACCTGTATTTTGGCGTCTAATAGATGTGGCTAATAGGATCATTGTTTTGAAGCCACTACAAAAGTTAAAAAACTATCTGATACGGGAACGGTATCATTGAAAGTGGAATGAATTGCTTTGCTTGGATTGCCTTGAAGGAATGAAGACTTCATGGCATAAATATAGAATTGCATTGCATCGTTTGGAACTTGTATTGGAATTGTGGAAGTGGTGGATTGTGGTTGGATTGTGGTGGAGTTGTGCATTCATTGTGATTCATGTGGAGTATCGAATGAATTGCCTAATGAGGATTTGAACTGAAGTGGATTGATGATTGTGGTCATGTGTGGAAATACGGGAGAAGATTGTGTCATTGTGTCACTCGCTCTGTCGCTCTGTGCTCGCTCTGGCCCTCCCATTAAAATGTCTCTGAAAGAAGAGAGACCAAAGAGAAACGTGAAGCTTACTGAAAAAGCTATGGATGAGAAAATTGCCAATCTAAAGAATGCCAGGAAGGCAAAACTGGCTCAGCTCACCAGCACCAAGAATGTCATTCAACCACTCTTTGAATTCTACCAGAATTCATTGATCATACGGAAGCACATGAAAACATTCAATGACCTGGCTAAAGATTTCATTGCACTCCATCGTTCAGTACAAGAGTTACTGTCTAAAGAAGAGAGAGAGCAGGACCATGACAACTGGTATCAGCCAAAAGTGGACAAATTAAAGAGATTCCAGGAAAAGGTGGCTGAATTGACTGCAGAAATACCATTTCCAGTCAACACAGAACAAAATCAACATGTAGAACAACCATTACAGGCCGGCACTGGTGCAGGAAACCAACATGATAACGTTTCTGTGGCCTCCAGTGGAAAATCAAGTAAAAGCTCTGCCAGCAGAAGATCAACAGCCTCATCCACTCACATGAGAGCCCAAGTTGAAGTTGAGCACGCGGCTCTGATGGCGCATGCTGCCACATTGGAGCAAAGGCAAGCTCTAGAAAAGGAAGAAGCTGAAATGCAAGCTGAAATACAACTAAAGAAATCTGAACTACAATTGAAGAAAGAGAGATTGGCAGTAGAAACCGACATTGCAGTCTCAACTGCCAAAATCAAGGCGTTAGATGTTGTAGACTTCCCTCAAGTGTACAGTGCTCGATCAGACAGAATGAATGAGTACTATGATTCTATGCAGCACAGGTCCTCTAATGTCATGCATGATGGTACGGAGGAGGAAGAGGAAGATGGTGTTGAACCAGATGAGCTTGAAGATGCAGATTATGTTGTTCCCAAGAAAGGACCCAGAGCTGGTGTGCTGGGTCCCCTCGAGTCAGACACAACATGTAAAGGCCAAGTCTCAATATCAAGTGCCACATGTAAGAGCCAAGGCTTTACAGCAACAGTCTACAAGAAAAGGAGAGATGGCACTTCTCATAGAGCTGATGGAGATGGCTACAGATTTGCCAACCACCCTGGTATTGGTCTTCGTACTGATAGGCCGTCAGATCTATGCCAGATATTGCAAAGGCAAAACGACATTACAGAGATGCTGGTTGGAGAACAACAACTCTCACTACTGCCCTCTAGAGACATTCCAGTCTTTAAAGGAGAGCCATTGCATTATCTCAACTTCATCAGAGCATTTGAGCATGGCATAGCACAACAGCCGTGACAGGTTATTCTTCTTAAAACAATTTACTGAAGGCCAATCAAGAGCTCTTGTAAGAAGTTACCAACACATGGAACCTGACAGAGGTTACAGGAAAGCAAAGAAGTTGTTAAAGGAGAACTTTGGAAATGGAACACTGATTGCAACTGCCTACCAGGAAAAGGCATTGAACTGGAGTGTGATTAAACCAGAAGACAAAAATGCATTGCGATCTTATGCGTTCTTTCTCAGGGGATGTTGTAACACAATGCTGGACATTGATTCCCTGAAGGAGATGAACAACCTCTCCAACATGCGGTCAGTGGTTTCAAAACTGCAGTACAAGCTGAGAGAAAGGTGGAGGTCAATTGCATATGGTTACCAAGAGCGTAACGACAAAAGAGCAAGGTTCAAGCAGTTGGTGGACTTCATAGAAAGACAGGCAAAGATGGCTTCCGATCCACGGTTCGGAGACATCCACGACATCACACTAAAGAAAGACGGCAAAGTACCAACAAACTTCAGCTCCAAATCAAGCTTCTCCAAGTCTAACTTTGGAATGGCCAACAAAGGAGCAGCTTTGCTACCATAGCAACATCCGAAGACACAGTTACAACTAACAAATCAAGCCAGCCATACAAGACACCTCACACTACAACCACTATCCACAAACCCTGCTTGTTCTGCAATGGAAACCACACAACAGAGACGTGCTAAGACCTGAACAGAAAGCTTCATGAAGAAAAGATTGTATTTTTGAAAAGAACTGCATCTGCTGTGGCTGTTTCACCAAGGGCCATTTAAGCAGAGACTATCAGAACCGTATGACTGTATGAAAGTGTGCTCACAAAGGCATCCAACTATTCTCCACATACAGAGAAACAAGGAAGAAGGCTACAGGAAAGGTGATGGAAGAAAAGAACAGAGAAAACGTCAGTGAGCAGTGCACTGGTCTCGCTGGAGACGCAAGGCCACACTGGGGCGGCGACCACACTACTCTTTCCATCATACCAGTGCAGGTGAAGGTATCCAATTCGAACAAAGTCCTTCACACACATGCTTTCCTAGGTCCAGGAAGCAGTGCAAGCTTCTGCACGAAGCTCTGAGAAAACAGTTGAATGTAAAGGAAAAAGAACCAGAATCTTGCTGCGTACTATGGGACAAGAAAAACCAGTCAACCGCTCCATTGTGACTGGCATTGAAGTATGCAGTCTAGAAGGTAAATAATTCATTGAACTACCAGAGTTGTTCACCCAAGACAAAATCCCGGTCATGAAAGAGCATATCCCCATTCAAGAATGTGACAGGATGGCTCGAGCGGTGACGTCACGGACCGGGAAGGAGACGGAGTGCTGGAGACGGCAGCAATGGCTCCTCTCCTTCTGGCGCTGGAGATGGCAGCAATTGCTCCTCTACCTCTGGCGCTGGAGACGGCAGCAATGGCTCCTCTCCCTCTGGTGTTGGAGACGGCAGCAATGGCTCCTCTCCCTCTGGCGTTGGAGACGGCAGCAATGGCTCCTCTCCCTCTGGCGCTGGAGATGGCAGAAATGGCTCCTCTCCCTCTGGCGCTGGAGACGGCAGCAATGGCTCCTCTCCCTCTGGCGCTGGAGACGGCAGCAATGGCTCCTCTCCCTCTGGCGTTGGAGACGGCAGCAATGGCTCCTCTCCCTCTGGCGCTGGAGACGGCAGCAATGGCTCCTCTCCCTCTGGCGCTGGAGACGGCAGCAATGGCTCCTCTCCCTCTGGCGCTGGAGACGGCAGCAATGGCTCCTCTCCCTCTGGCGTTGGAGACGGCAGCAATGGCTCCTCTCCCTCTGGCATTGGAAACAGTGGCGAGGGCTCCTCGACCTCTGGCGCTGGAAATGGCAGCGATGGCTCCTCTCCTTCTGGCGCTGGAGGCGGCAGCAATGGCTCCTCTCCTTCTGGCGTTGGAGGCGGCAGCAATGGCTCCTCTCCCTCTGGCGCTGGAGGCGGCAGCAATGGCTCCTCTCCTTCTGGCGTTGGAAACAGTGGCGAGGGCTCCTCGACCTCTGGCGCTGGAAATGGCAGCGATGGCTCCTCTCCTTCTGGCGCTGGAAACAGCAGCGGGGCCCCTCCCATATCTGCAGCCAGGTAGTTGAGCACCATGGCTGCGATATCTAGGAGGGATACTGGGTGGTGTTTCTGTTCCCAGGCCTCCCAGCGCTCCCCATCTCTCGCCCACAGGAGGTTGATCACAGCAGGGAGGACATCCACGATATCTCTCTCAGGCTCCGCCAGCCAGTCCCAGATCCCCTCAGAGGAGACAGGATTCTTCCGCCTCGGAGGATGCGGGTCCTCTCTCACCCTTGCTGCACGCTCAGTCTCCTTCCTCTCCTGCCATGGAGGGGGTTGGTCGGCTGCCACGTGCCCGACCTCACCAACTGTGAAGCACAACTCCTCACCCTTCAGGCAGGTGAGGCAGACGTCCAGCGTGGTAAGGACTCCGCGGGACTTGCGAACAGCCCCGCACTGCTGTTGCTGCGCCTCCTGCTGCTGTTGTTGTTGCTGCTGCTGCTTTCTCCTCTGGCTACTTTTCCCCATTTTTTTCCCTTTAAAAACACACAAAAACACTCCTCCTTTCTCCACTCTTCACAAAATTACAAACCCCCGCAGTATTCCTGGTCCAGCTGCTGGAGGCGTTTTGTCCCTCTTCTGACACCATATGTGACAGGATGGCTTGAGGGTGACGTCACGGACCAGGAAGGGATACACAGACAAGCTGCTGCGGTGTAAACCGAGACGCGACTGCGCTCGGTTCTTTATTAAATCATAATAAAATAAATAGTTTAAACAAAACACACAAACAAAAAGGCACAAGGACCAAACAAACAAGTAAATAAATAAACAAATAATTTCATGCTGGTAGGACCCGCACGTCTAGCAGTTGCTTACTTTTACCAAGACAAAAACTCCTTTCTCCTCCCGTTCTCCACAACACGAACACCCAACCCCGAGTGAGTGAAAACTGCTCCTTTTATGCAGTTATACCAAGACCCGATTGCTAATCAATCATTCAATTTGGAATCTCGGTACAACTGCATGTGAACTAATCTGTGCATTCTACCCGTGATCACATATTACCTGCACGTGAAGTGATATGCAATCCTCGTGCCTAAATACAAATCTATATTACTAACACTTGTGAAACACAGACCCGTTTATATCCTGTGTACCAATGTCTATACACCAACATTTAACACAGAACATGCAAGATATAACACAAAAATACACACAGGGCGGGACCCTCTGCCACAAAGAAGCAGTAAAGAAATGGAGTTATCTGAAAGAGGTTGAGTTATCTTACATCGATGCCGACATTGGACTGCAAATTGGGATAATGCACCAAAATTAATGGAACCGTGGAAGGTGATTAACAGCCAGGGCAATGGGCCCTATGCCGTTAAAACTGTACTGGGATGGGTTGTAAATGGTCTACTACATGGTAGCAACACATGTGAAGGTGTGTTTAGCAATCGCATATCAGTTGCGGATTTGAATGAGCTTCTGCAGCAGTATAACCATGACTTCCCTGAAAGAAGCTATGAAGAAAAGGCAGAGATATCCTTCAAGACAAAAGATTCATGAGCATCATGCAAGTTCTGCTGAGGTGAGCGAGGGCATTATCAACTGCAACTGCCATTCAAGAAAAATGAGATCCAGATGCCAAACAACCATCATCTTGCTGAGCAGCGTGTCATGTCACTCAAAAGAAAGTTCAGCAAAGATTCGAAGTTCCATGAGGACTATAAAACGTTCTTAGAAGCTGTTATAGAAAATGAACATGCTGAAGTTGTGCCAGAGGAGCAGCTAAGCGTGAATGATGGAAGGGTGTGGTACATACCACACCATGGGGTGTACCACCCCAAGAAAGGGAAAATCCGAGTGGTCTTTGATTCTTTGATTGTTCTGCATCCTTTCAGGGAACATCACTCAACGACCAACTCATACAAGGTCTCAATCTCACAAACACACTGCTGGGTGTCATGATCCGCTTCCGGCAAGAACCAGTGGCCATGATGGCAGACATAGAAGGCATGTTTCATCAAGTCAAGGTAACACCAACAGACACAGACTTTCTCCGCTTTCTGTGGTGGCCAGGAGGTGATGTCAGTCAGAGCCTTACCGAGTACAGGATGACAGTGCATCTGTTTGGGGCTACATCCTCATCCAGTTGTGCTAGTTATGCCCTGAAGAAGACTGCAGAGGACAACAAGAGCAGCTTCTCAGCTGAGGCAATTGACACCATCAATGACAACTTGTGTGTAGATGACTGCTTGAAGTCTGTACCAACTCAAAGGCAAGCCATAGCATTATGCGAGGAACTCAAGACTGCCTGTGCAAAGGGTGGTTTTGTTTGACGAAATGGATCAGTAACAGCCGAGCTGTGTTGGCCTCGATTCCAGAGGCAGAGAGAGCCAAGGAGGTGAAGGACCTTGATTTGGACAAAGAGCACCTTCCTTTAGAACGAGCCCTGGGGGTTCAGTGGTGTGTAGAAGAGGACACCTTCAAGTTTCAAGTGTCCATGAAGAATCAATCCTTTACCAGGAGAGGTACTCTGTCTACAGTTAGTTCTGTGTATGATCCGTTTGGATTTCTAGCTCTGTTCATATTCACTGCAAAGCACATCTTGCATGAGTTAGGCAAGCTCAACTATGGATGGGATGATGAAATTCCAGAGGCCTACATCCAACCATGGCAAAGATGGCTGGTAGGGTTACAGCAGATGGAGAGCTTCAGCATCGACAGGTGCGTTAAGCCAAAGAACTTTGGACAGATCAAGTCAGCCCAACTGCACCACTTTTGTGATGCAAGTGAATCATGCTACAGCACCGTAAGTTACCTGAGACTGACAAATTCTGAAGATCACGTGCACTTAGCTTTTATAGTAGGAAAGGCAAGAGTAGCACCGTTGAAACAGATGACAATCCCAAGAATGGAACTCACTGCAGCAGTGCTGGCAGTGTGTGCTGAAAGGATGCTGGCTACAGAGCTACAGCTTCCACTGGAGAAATCTACATTTTGGACAGACAGTGAATCTGTCTTGAAGTACATCAAGAATAAAACCAAAAGATTTCAGACGTTTGTGGCAAACCGGGTAAGCACAATCACAGAAGCGTCAGATGTCACACAGTGAAGACATGTTCACACCAAGGTCAACCCTGCAGACCATGCCTCAAGGGGTCTGACAGCTGATGTCTTCCTGAAGTGTGAGAGTCGGAGCAGTGGCCCAGTTTTTCTCCAAAGAGCAGAGCAGGAATGGCCAAATCCTCTCGTTGAACTCTCCCCAATATGCCCAGATGATCCTGAGGTCAAGAAGAGCAAGGTGACAGTGAATACAATCGTCAAGAAAGATCAAGATGCCAGCAGCACCTTGATAAACCACTTCCTTATTCAGCTTCTTGATGTGCTCTTTAAATGTCAGCATTTGATTTAATGTAATTTAAAGGCACACTGGATGTCTCACAGTATGAACTACTGTAGAGGAAGACTTTGATCCCATCGACTATGACTTTCTCTGCTAGCCCAGTCATCCTGTCCTCTCACGCTTGCAAAATCTCTTGCCAGCACACTTTTAACCCTTCCAACCTGATCTCTATTCATGCCCCCCATCCTCAGCTCCTTCCTCCTGCTCTCTCTATATAATTGTATTCTCCCTGTCCTCTGTTCCTTTATTGTTCTCTATCACCCCTGGTCACTGTGCTCACTTCCTTGACGAGCTTAACATCTTCCTCTCCTATCACCACCTCTATTCTTATCATTTTGTTAGGCGATTTTAACATTCATCTCTCTAACTCGACTCATTCTGCTGGCTTCCTCCCTCTCCTCGATTCTTTCTGTCTCCAACTCTCCCCTCGCCTCCTACTCACATAGCTGGCCTCCAGCTTTTTCCGAAACTGCTGTCCTTCCCCTCCTATCGCCCCTTTCCTTCTCAGACCACTACTTCATCTCATTTTCACTTCTTCTACCCTCTCTTCCATCCACCTCTACAGCCTTCTCTCCTTTTGCTGCAATCTCAGACCTCTTTACCCAACCACCTTTCCTCGGCTCTCTCCCTTCCCCTTTTATTATCCCAGCTTTCATAAGATTTGGCCACTCTTCTCTCGCCAAAACTCTACACTCCTATTGTCCTAACATAGCCGTAATGGGACCTGATAGCCACATTGTCTGTGACAAGCCAACAGATATTCTACTTCCATGGTTCTGTCCAGTTACGATATGAATTAGATTCCAACTCATGATGAAAGTGTCTCAATTCACAACCCCAAATAATATAAAATAACTTGACTCTTCATTGGTTCGCTTTACTTGGTGAGGATCTATTAACTTTGTGCCAATATATGTACTGTTCCTGTCTTATGGTTTGCTGGAATGAAGTACCAACATGTAATATAAAATACTAATATGAAAATCTTATGTAGCACTGTGGTACTTTATGGGGACACAAACAAACTTCCTAATACTAAATATGAAAAATGTAAGGTAACTGCTATGTTAAACTAGAAGAAGTTTAAATTAAGACTGATTATAAAGTAATGACAACCTGGGCAAAGCTGCCAAGCCTCTTTGTTAGGACATGCACCTAATGTCGGAGTGCACCTTGACAACCTGGCATAGGCTCAGGGTGCTGGAAGGTGTCTTGAGGCTTGCTAATCCATGGAGATTAATATGTCATGCAAGTGGTGTAGATTTAGCAGTGGATTGTGCTGAATGTGATTATGTACAATGTAATGGTGGCTCACACCTTCTAAATGACTGAAGAGAGAAGCCGACTTTCAAGTATTTGGTCTGTTGCTAAGCACCCCATTCATTTTGTTTCCTTTCTGAAAGACATGAAGCAGTCTGAATTTTGAAAAAAAATCCTTGGTTTAAAGCGCAATACAATATACTTATTAAACTAAAAAAGTCTAGGCATTGACCAAGAGGTTATGGCCTTGAACTTTGAAATCAACCTGGAGTAATACATCATCCTGGAAAAAAAAGAAAGGTTTGGACCATACTATCATTAATCTTAATAAAACTGGGAGCAGTAGAAGTCAAACATGATCATTTCTTATTTATTACTTAGCAGACACCCTTATCCAGGGCGACTTACAATTGTTACAAGATATCACATTATACATTATTCAAATATCACATTATTTTTACATACAATTACCCATTTATACAGTTTGGGTTTTACTGGAGCAATCTAGGTAAAGTACCTTGCTCAAGGGTACAACATGATTTATAGATGTGTGTTTTGGAGCATTGGTCAATATACTCTGTAGGTCACTTTTTGTACTTTCTTTCCCTAGGCTGCTGATCATGGAAAGCCTGGCCAGTGCAAACACCAGCTTCGCCCTGGACCTCTTTAAGAAGCTCAGTAATGACAGAAAAGCAGAGAACATCTTCTACTCCCCCTGAGCATCTCCTCCGCTCTGGCCATGGTGTATCTGGGGGCTCGGGGAACACAGCCTCTGAGATGGTACAGGAATGTGCTGCTCAAGCATTATAAGAATTACAGTTCTTACTTGTTTTCAGACCCCTCACACTTGTATATATGCCAGGGCCATGCCAGTTGGTGTTAATTCTGTCCAGAGGGTTCTGTATTAGCCTTTTCTCCCCTGGGTCCTAGTAGAATTAACTGTATTGCCTAAACATATCCCTCATTAGACTGTACACTGGCTATTATTATTATTATTATTATTATTATTATTATTATTATTATTATTATTATTATTTAATTAGTAGATAATTGAGTAAGCTTCCATTAAAAAGAAACTCTGCCATCTTAGGTCTATCGCTTTAAATCATTCCCTACCTTGCTGGCATGGAACCTTGTGCTCCCAGCTTGCCCATTCAAGATTGATGCCAACATTCTAAAGACACTTACCTTTAGAAATGTGCTATCAGTGCGTTTGCTGACTCTCCCTGTAAAATAATGTTACGCAATGTCACTTATTTAGTTCTCAAGTTAGACAAATGTACAATTTAGTTATTTTGTTTTGTTATGTATTTATAATTGCACTATTAATAAACAGCTACTCTAACCCTAAACAGCTGCACAGCTTTAATAGTTTAATATACAGTGCTTACATATTTATATCTATAATAGTTTATTATATGACTCAGATTCAAAAATGAAGTTTATAATAAACAAATTATATTAATATACAATATTATAGTTTAATGATAGCTATTACTATCACTGCTAGTAACTTACTTTTTATTGTTTGTAAATACATTTGGTGTGGTGGACTTCAAAGCAGGATGTGGGGCACAGTGCTGTTTTATCTGGGCAGGTTTTGCAGTAAAATGCTGTCTGCTTTCTGCTTGACTTCTTAGCCTTCCTTCTGTAAATCCTGTTTCTGTTGGCGCACACTTTGTAGTCAGGCTTTAACTTGTCAAACTGCCCCAAAAAATGTCTCCCGGCTAGTCATCCTGGCATTTCCATCAGTGGGACTGACTCTGCATCTCTGGTAGTTTTCCGAAGAAACAAACGCATTTACAATTGTAAACTCCTTTACGTGGTGATACAATCATTGGTAGCTGTGGCAAAGTGCCCACTCCTTTATATTTATTTATGTATGTTTTATTATTATTTTTGTTGTTGTAATTATTATTATTATAATTGTAGTTTTATGCAGGCGGACAAAGCCGTCCGTCTTAGTTATTATTTTGAGATGACGGCGAAAAGCCGTGTTTTTATTATGCGTTTAATTATTTAAAAACCTCGTGCAGCGGTGACCATCTCCCGAGTTAATTAATTGACTAATTGTTGCTAATCGGGAGATGGTCACCTGTATATAAACGTGCAGCTTTTCTGCTCTCGAGGAGAGAGTGTTCAGGGAGTAATGAACGGGAGTTAAGGAGAGGAGAGGAGAGGAGAGGAGAGGAGAGGAGAGGAGAGGAGAAAAGCAAAAACAACCGCTATTGTGCTGGAATCGCCAGCACAATATTTGTTTGCATAATCGTTTGTTTGTTTTGTTTGGCCAACGTGCCCTTTTGTTTCTGTCTTTTGTTCTGTTTAAATATTTTGTTTTATTATTTAATAAACGCGCTGAGCACCGGTTGCGCTTCAGTTTTGCCCAGTTCTTTGTTTATACTTTACTTCTTCCTGGTCCGTTACATCACTGCAACCACTCTGCCACAGTACCATTTCACAGAGCGGTGTTGGAAGGGATAACATGAGCACAGCTGGTCTGCTCTGTACACACCTCCCATAAACCTGCTGTAGTCCTCCACACACTGCAGTTTCTGAATTACCCTGCCCCTACTGTAGCAACAGCGGTGGATCTCCCTGCTTCGGTATTTAATTTCTGTACTCGAATGGCATGCCTTTATTGTTTATTTTGACTGTGCCACAAGCTCCTGTGTTCTTTTCATACAGCTTGTCAAACAGCGGGTGAGGTGTAAAAATTGTTGCTGTATATTGTTGTGATCCGTGCATTTGTGTTTATGTACCGTATTCCCTGCTGTCTGTTTGTGTTTGCATACTATTCCTTGTTGATTGTTTACCTTTTGTGTGTGTATTCCCATACCATGTAACCCACTGTTAGTTTGTCTGCCCTGGTCTGTTCCCATTGGTTGTTATCTGTGCACCTTCATAGTTGATGTTTGTCTGTCTGTGCCCATTGGTCCTTGTGTGCGAAATGCAAAACTGAACTGACAAAAACACTCGTCCACGAAAAGACACCATTGATTCATCAATTACGGTATGGATAATATTCTAATTGAAAGTTGCTGATTAGCTTATGAAAAGGGGGCGAACCTTGAAAAACGGTTGATCCCTCTCAATTCGTAGGTTGTTGTCTACAAAATGCAGGCAAGAACTGAGAATTTCATGACATTTTCTAGGCATCGCTTTAGAAAATGAGTAGTCCATGTAATGGACTGTGTGGCACTATTCCAGTAATCTGATATTTGTGGCTTGCCAATGATACCCATAGCGATCTGAATGCCTATAAACCTTTAAATTTCTCCAATCATGAAAGCGGAGCTGGGACCTAAAGTGTTATTAGCACGAATCACCTCAGCGTATCTGTTGGTTTCTTTCACTATTAACTCAAACAGATCAGGAGAGAACATCTCTCTCTCTCTCTCTCTCTCTCTCTCTCTCTCTCTCTCTCTCTCTCTCTCTCTCTCTCAGCCTCTTCTGACCCCTCTCCTCTCTGTTTCTTCTTCTTCCTCTATAAAGAATATATTTGCCAGATATTCCTCCACAAATCCTTCACTATCGCTATCCCAGTTAAACAAAAATACCTCACTGTTCCTGCTTGAATTTCATGCCACGCTCCATTTTACTCAATACTCCTACTACACTCTCAGCTTTTTCAATCAAAACATTGCAATATGTGATGTCCCATGGCAAAAAAAAAGAGACTTCTATGCGATTGGTCTTTTTTCTAATTATTGGAAACTTTACGAAGCAACAGGATTTTGATTGGATAAAAAACAAAGGCAGTGAACAGCATTATTTGGTCGACGAAAGTCGCCGTGGACAGGATAGAACACTCGATAGAAGGGCGAGTCGCCACCGGTGGGGAATGAGTTAAAATACTAGACCGCATAAAATAGACTAGGAGAAATGGCCAGCTTCAGAATGTTTGAAGATCATTTCAGAGCAACTCAGATTTCTCTGGGGAAAGTGTTTCTCTGCCCTTCCCACAAAAGCTAGGTGTGGTGCTCAGTAGGTACAAGCTCAGTTATAGCAGTAAGAGGAGCTGCTAGTATCTAACACGTGTTCCTCTCACTCTTTATGAGTGAGAGGAACACGTGACAACATGGAGACAGAGAGAAGAGCGTCAGCAGCATGGAAGGTAAATCAAGAGTACCTGGGGTCGCCGAGTTTGCAAGAACAGACAGGGAGAGAAATAAGCAGCCTGCATCCTGCCAGCACTGAGAAATGCCAAACTAGATAAACAAGGTGTCTAAAATAAGTGAAATCGTTTTGGTCTTTTTATTATTTCTTAGCAATC